>PITA01013344.1:0-57897 GCA_004023965.1 Spilogale gracilis | reverse complement strand
TCTCTGGCTGTGTTTCTCTCTGTCAAATAAATAAATAAAATCTTTTAAAAAAAATTCATATGCACACATATTATACAGCATACTTTTTAAAAATAAAAACTAAATAATATTGCTTTTTAATAAGGATATATATTGAAAAACATATTACTAATGGTAAAATAGGTGCCTCCTAAAGTGCATTCAATATCATTAGGTACAGGCAAAGTTATTACAATGTATATACACTACAGTTTAGTCTCCTTACAACTCTACCAGATGGAGGAAATGAGGATTGATGATGTCAGTTCAATGTATATACACTACAGTTTAGTCTCCTTACAACTCTACCAGATGGAGGAAATGAGGATTGATGATGTCAGTTCACTCGGCCAACGCCACTCATCTAGACATGGGTGGCAATTGGATTGGTTGACCCCAAATTAATATTCCTAAACACTACAATACAGGGTCTCTAGGATCCTAAGTAAATTTATTAATTCATTATATGTTTGCTATGTATGAAGCACTGCTTTAAGTATCGGTAATTAAGAAGATACAATGTTGGGCGCCTGGGTGGCTCAGTTGGTTAAGCAACTGCCTTTGGCTCAGGTCATGATCCTGGAGACCTGGGATCAAGTCCCACATTGGGCTCCCTACTTCAGCGGGAAGCCTGCTTCTCCCTCTCTCACTCCCTCTACTTGTGTTCTCTCTCTGGCTGTGTTTCTGTCAAATAAATGAAATCTTAAAAAAAAAAAGAAAAAGAAAAGAAAAGAAGACGCAATGTTTAGATCCAATAACACAACTGCTAACAAAATAAACAGAAAAGGCTAGTTTTTGTGGAGTTTAGTGGAGAGAAAGACATAATACAATGAATATATACATTATACAGCATTGTAAAAATGATAAATGCTCTGGAAATGACTAAAGCTGGATAAGGAAGATCAGGGAGCTCAGGAAGGGAAAGGTAGCAGTGGGACGATGTGGCTTGGAGATGAGAGAGACATTTTTCCAATTTAGAATGGAAAACTAGCAGTGACGGAATCATTCATATTACACTTTATCATATTATGCCTTATTCTTATAATAAAAATCTAATCTATGAAGCAAAGTAAGAAAAAGACATTTTGTATTTATTTTTATTGTTAAACATATATAGATAATATAAAATGACCATTTAACCATTTTTAAGTATACACTTCAGTAGCATTAAATTCATTCACACCATTGTGTAACCATCACCACTATCCATCCTTAGAGCATTTTTTATCAAAACATTTTCAACATCATGAAAACTGTCCATTAAACAACAATGCCCCATTCACCCTCTCTCCAACTTGTGGTAACAACTATACTCCCTGCTGTATCTGTGAATTTGGCTAATTATATGTACCTCATAAAAAGAATCATACAATATTTGTCCTTTAGTGCCTGGCTTATCTTGCTTAGCATAATATCATAAAAGTTTGTCTACCCTGCAGTATGTCTCAGAATTTCATTACTTTTTTAGGCTTGACTATTTCATTATATGTCTATACCATATGTTGTTTGTCTAGTCATATTGATAAGCATTTGAGTTGTTCCTACCCTTTGGATTTTGTTAATAATGTTGCTAGGAACATGATTATACAAATATTTGTTCAAGTCCCTGCTTTAATTTTGATGGAGTATATGCTGAATTTTATTAATACTATGTCTAATATTTTTGAGGAATCACCATACTTTTTTTGTAGTGGGTGTATCTTGTTACTTGCATTCCTACCAGTAATACAAAGGGTTACAATTCTTCACATCTCCACCAACATTTATTATCACTTTTTATTGCATTTCCCTTATGATTTGTGATTTTGAACATTGTTACATGTGCATTAAGCAATATTTAGTGTAATAAACATTGTGTTTATTGGTCATTTGTGCATCTTCTTTGAAGAAATACCTATTCAGATCCTTTTATCATTTTAAATAGGGTTTATTGTTGTTTTTGCTGAGTTTAGCATACACTGGGATTTAATCCTTTACCAGATATATGATTCACAAATATTATTCCTATCCTGTGGGTTACTTTTTTTTTTTTTAGTCTGTTGACAATGTCCTTTCATGCTCAAAACTATTAAATTTGAATATGCTGCAATTTATATATTTTTTTCCTTTTGCTTCTTGTTCTTTTTGTGCCATCTCCAAGAAATCATTAACAAATCTTGTATGATGAAGATCTTCCCCATGTTTTCCAGAGTTTTAAAGTTTTAGCTCTTATGTTGGGTATTTGATCCATTTTTAATTCATTTTTGCACATGGTATAAGGTATTATTCTTTTGAATAATGATGCCTGATTTCTCCAGGAATATTTGACTTCCTTTTCCCTTTAAAACATCTTTGCACCCTTTTCAAAAATCATTTAACCCTATATGTGAAGTTTTATTTCTGGGTTCTCCATTCCATTCCATTCTTTTGCAAGTTAGCCTATATCAGTTCCACAGTGTTGTAATAAGTTTTGAAATTAGGAAGTGTGATTTATATCTTCAACTTTTTCTTCTGATTTCTTCAAATGTGTTCTTTTTCAAGATTATTTTAGCTATTTTATGTGCATTGAGATTTTATATGAATTTTAGGCTAGTCTTTTTCTGTATTTGCAAAAAATGTTCATTGGGATTTTGATAATTTGTAATCACTTTGGATAATATTGATATCTTAAAAATAGCAAGCCTTCCAATTCATGAGCATAGGATAACTTTCTATTTATTTGTTATTTCCATTTAATTACTTTCAGAAATGTTTTATGGTTTTCAGGGTACAGGTGATTTGCTTCCTTGATTAAATTTATTCCTATGTGGGGCACCTGGGTGGCTCAGTTGGTTAAGCGATTGCCTTTGGCTCAGGTCATGATCCCCGAGACCTGGGATCGAGTCCCACATCGGGCTCCCTGCTCGGCGGGAAGCCTGCTTCTCCCTCTCTCACTCCCCCTGCTTGTGTTCCCTCTCTGGCTGTGTTTTTCTCTATCAAATAAATAAAATCTTTAAAAAAAAATTATTCCCATGTATTTAACTTTTTGTTGCTCTTGCTAAAGTATTTTTTTAACTTTCTTTTTCTAGTTTTCATTGTTTGTATAAAAATGCAACTGATTTTTATGTGTTGATTTTTGCATCCTGAAGCTTTGGTGAATGTATTTATTAGGTGTGTGTTGTATGTGTGTGTGTGTGTGTGTGTGTGTGTAATCTTTTTTAGGGCCTTACCTATAAGATCATATCATCTGTGAACATAGATGTTTTATTTCTTCCTTTCCAATTTTGGATGGAAAAACCAAAATTTTATTTATTTTTCTGACCTAATTGCTCTTTTTAACATTTTTATTGTCATATAATGCTAGGAGAAATCATTTCTCAAGTGCTTCATTTGTTTTGGAGGATGTTCAGGAACCCTGAGTCAGATAGCTACAGACATGTTTAAGGGGCAGATAATTTCTGAGGTTCCTAAAGATAAAAAAAAAAACTATTTTAGAGAGGCTTGGAAATATTTTAAAAATTGAACAACCACATATGTGTAAGAGGTTCCTCTCATGCCTCGTGGCTCTCTCCAACCCCACCACAACACAAACTCTGTAATATTCTAAGTATAAGAACTGTGTCATCATGGTCTTAGTCATTCTGTGGGGGAAACATCCTAAGGAAAGTCATGTCACACAAGAAGAATTTCCTGTATTAGAGATAGAGGGGAAAGTTCACTTTTGATTGGAGCTTAAGAAAAAGATGAAAGACGCTGGGACAGCAAGTTGATTGGCAATCTGTGGTCAACAGAACCGCAGTGAGATTAGAAGGGGCTGTGAGAAGAGTGGTTCCCATATCTGGACTATAGTTACTATGAGAATTTGGGAAAAGCCCCAGTGTATACTCATACTATTCAGGGATTTGTAGAGAGTACAATAGAAGAGCAGCATCCCCTCAAAAACTTCTACTAATTGAATGGGCATAGGTTCCAAACATTCATATTTGAACAGTCTACTTGAGCATGATCAATTTGTCAGCTATGTGACTTAAGCAAGTAAAGACCAAGACATACAATTTAAGTTTACAAAGAAGGACATTCCTAAGGAGAAAGTATACAAAAAATTTCACAAAAACTACAAAATGCCTTATGCTCTGTTGGATAATTTTATGCACTGACCTGACTGGGTCATGTTGCTCAAATTTTTGGTCAGACGTAATCCTAGATGTTTCTGTGAGGGTGGTTTTGCATGATATTAGTAATTAAATCAATAGATTTTCATTAAGGCAGATGACTTTCCATAATGTGGATAAAAGATGCTGGGACAGCAAGTTGATTGGTAACCTGTGGTCAACAAAACCTCTGAGATTAGAGTGGGCTATCAGAAGAGTGTTTAACCTTTTTATTAATTGAGGGTCCTAGTAGAACAAGAGACTGACTTCATCTAAGAAGAAGGAATGCTGCTAATGGACAGTCGTCAGACCAAACTGTAACAATGGCTCTTTCCTGAGTTTCAGCCTTCCAGCTGAAATTTACCTGGCAAATTTCAAACTTATCAGCTTCCATAATTGCAAGAGCCAAGTTCTTAAAATATATTTCTTTCTCTATATACACATCCTATTGGGTCAGTTACTCTGAAAAAAAGCCTAATGCAAGCTCCAAATCTGGACTAGAGAGGAAGTGGACAACATGACAGCTACTTTAGTCCAAATATGAAATGCAGTGCTAATTTTGGAATGCTTGACGATGCTAATCTATAGATCAAGAGGTCATAGTAGCAAACTCAACTAAAGATGGGAAAGGACAGCAGGCTGTGTGATGTGGGCCATGGCTGCCACAGGGGGCTAATGAGTGTTCTTGTGAGAGTGGTGCTCAAATAATGAGTGCAGGGAAAAATCAATTCAGTACATAAAGCAGGATTGTCAAATAAAATAGTGACTTGCAGGTTTGATACATGTGGAAACTGAATAAGTTTATTAGATTCACAGCAGATAAATTTGATACAAATGAGAAAAATATTAATAGCATAAACAAAATGGCAAGCAAAGAGTATTTCTGGAAGATCCAGTACCTATATAAATAAATTCCAGAGAGAAAGCACAGTGTAGACAAAATAAATGAATTACCTAAGTAAAATTTAAAAAAAAAAAAAAAGAATGATCTGAAAACCCTCACAAACCTATGAAATTGTAGGACAATTAATGGAAAAAAGCAAATTCTCCCCAGTATACCATCTGCACCACCACTCACATACACACATATGCAATGATAAAGTTCGCATTTTTTAAATTTTAAGGATAAAAAAACTTCATAAAGCTAAGTTATGCACATGATGACTCTCATATTTTATACTGAGGAAATCACTTTTGTATATAAAATTGAAAATAATATCTAAAGACTCCAGTATTCAAATGTATCTGTAATAGTGTTTTAAATTGTTGATGTTATTTTAATTATGTACTATATCTATATCTATTTCTATGCACCTTCAAGTTTTTGTTTTTTTTTTTTAAGATTTTTATTTGACAGAGAGAAAGGGGGAATAGTGAGAGGGAACACAGCAGAGGGAGTGGGAGAGGGAAAAGCAGGCTCTCCACCGGGAAGGGTGCTCCACGGGGGGGGCTCAATTCCAGGACTCGGATCATGTCTTGAGGAGAGCCACCCAGGTGCCCAGGTAGTCTTTTGTGTGTTTGTTTATTTGTTTTAAGATTTATTTATTTTATTTGAGAGAGAGAGGGCACAGGCAGAGGTTTAACCGACTGAGGGAGAGGGAGAGAGAGAGACTTAAGCAAACTCCACACTGAGTACAGAACCCCACACAAGGCTTGATCTCAGGACCCAGAGATCATGACTTGAGCCAAAACCAAGAGTCTGATGCTCAAGTGACTGCACACCCAGGCACCCCCCACTTTGTAGTTTAATAACCATTTCGTTCCAGTTTATTTTGCTTAAATCCTGGAAAAATAATTAGTAAATATACATATATATTCTCTACCTAAGAATAATCAATGTAGGCAAGAATTGTGAACATTGTCTGATGAGCAGATACAAAGGATATATTTTTTTATGTTTCTCACTGTTACCTATTTTTACGTATTATTATTAATTATAATTCTTTACTTATTATTTTACTTATTATTTTTATAGTAAGCATTTATCTTTTATACAAAAACAAATAAGTCATTATCCTTCAGGAAAAATGTCTTATTGGGAAAAACTGAAGTTTTACTCAAAGGAAATCACATAAAAGACTACTAATCCAGAAAAAGGAGACAGTGTGAAACTTGATAAGCTATTTTTTAAAACAACATAGTAATCATTAAAAAAATGTTTACAGAAATATAATAAAATATTTAAAATATAATAAAATAGTAAAAATAAAGCAAATCTTACAACTGTTTCAAAAAAAGACTAAAATTAGAGCACAAACCTAAGAAAAATCACTGTAAGAAAAATTAAAAACTAGCAATGGGCTGCTCTTTCCTCATAAAAGTAATAAAAGTCCACGATTTTAATGATTTGAGGGTAAAGTCTTCAATATCTTTAATGTATAAATTAATTCTATAGTTATATTTTAACAGTGCCAAGTCATAAGAGAAGAAAAGCACCCTTTTCATTTTAAAGTAGCTTAATTACTTCCAAAACTTGAAGGCAGAAATAGACAAAGAGAAAATTACAGAGAAATGTCCCCCAAAGCCAAAATAAATGGAAATAATAGTTCCCATCTGATCCTTTAAAATAGTTCAATATTACTTATTTAATGGGTTATCAGATCAGCAGAGAAAAATAGCATAATTATGTCAAGAGTTATGGTTGGGGGTTGCATATCTGCCCTCTATAAAGCCACCTACTTATTGGCATTAGTAATGGTCTCTTTGTAGTTGCTAGTAGAAATTTCATTTTGTGAAATTTTTAGGTAAGTGTTAAAGGCAGTTTGTGATAGGTGAATAAAATGATATTCATTGTTAAAATTGTAAAGTTGTGATTAGTAAAAATATAAAAGTTTAAACTAAGTTAGGCCTAACAGAATCAAGGAACCATATTAGCTAGCAATAATCTGATTAAGTGTACAGCAGAAATTAACCCACCTTCTGTTCATGGTGACTTCGGTTTTCTCTAAGAAGACAGGTTTTCTGTCTGGCTTGGTTCTCCTTTTGAGCTCTTGTAAGAATCATCTTTAACAGTCCATTTACTGCAATGCAGGCTTTTTCTAGCAAGCACCTCCAAACTTTCCTCATTTCTGTCCATTCCCCAAGTCTATGGCTGCTTCCACATTTTTTTAAAAGATTTTATTTATTTATTTGACAGAGAGAGAGAGAAAGAGATCAGAAGTAGGCAGAGAGACAAGCAGAGGGAGAGGAGGAAGCAGGCTCCCTGCCGAGCAGAGAGTCCGATGTGGGCCTTGATGCCAGGACCGTGAGATCACGACCTGAGCCAAAGGCAGAGGTTTAACCGACTGAGCCACACAGGCACCCTGCTTCCACATTTTTAGGTGTTTTCCACCACTTTTTGGTGCCAATTTTCTCAGTCTGTTTGGGCTGCTCTAACAAAATACCACTAAGATGGCTAATGAACAACAGAAATTTATTTCTTATAGTTCTGGATATTGGAAATTTCAAGATCAATGCATGTGTCATTAACATGGTCACATTCTGGTGAGGCCCTTTTTCCTGGTTCATAGACTGTACCTTCTCACAGTGTCTTCACATGGTGCGAGGAGGTTAGAAAGCTCTCTGGGGCATCTTTTATAAGGACAGGCATTCCATTCATGAGGGTGCTACCTTCATGACCTAAGCACCTCCAGAGACTGCACCTTCTAATGCCATCACCTTGAATATATTAAGATTTTGTCATTTGAATGTTGGGAGGACACAAACATTCAGACCATAGCATACTATGTGACTGCATCACAAATCATCTATCCTTTGTATTTGAAATGAATATGCTGGGCTTTCAAATTGTGACTAAGCCTGGCTGGGACACTAAGACATGGGATCCCTGGAAGAGTAATGAGAACGAAGAGGAGGAGATTATGATGATTGACAATGAAGCAGACAGGATGCCCCATGGCCTCCCACCCTGATACAACAGAAAACAAAAGCATAAGAACAGCAACACCAGCCAGTGGGGCAGCCTCCATCTTGGAAAGGTTCATGAGGAGAGAATTCATTCCCATTGAGCTTACTGATGAAGATAGTAAATTTCAGCAAAAAGCCAGGGAAAGTATCCTTGGCACAGTTGGTGTGGCTATCCCGAGGGGGGGGGGGGCGGGGAGAGTCACATCATCACACTCTACCTTCTGGCAGTGCCTGCATGGCACACAGGGATTCAATGTACTCACTCCCTTATATATTGAATTATTCTAGCTGGCAGGGAGGCTTGAGCCAATTGGGGCATCTTCCTATACACATAAGAATTTGGAAACAGGGGCGCCTGGGTGGCTCAGTTGGTTAAGCGACTGCCATCAGCTCGGGGCATGATCCCGGAGACCTGCTCGGCGGGAAGCCTGCTTCTCCCTCTCTCACTCACCCTGCTTGTGTTCTCTCTCTGGCTGTGTTTCCCTCTGTCAAATAAATAAAAAAAAATCTTAAAAAAAAAAAAAAAAAGGATTTGGAAACAAGTAGAACTGCATCAAATTCTCAGAGAGCTGGGAATGAGACAAGTGACTTATGCTCCT
This sequence comes from Spilogale gracilis, assembly GCA_004023965.1. NCBI lineage: Eukaryota > Metazoa > Chordata > Mammalia > Carnivora > Mephitidae > Spilogale > Spilogale gracilis. The sequence continues at coordinate 49,265 of PITA01013344.1, read as the reverse complement.
GTATTTAAAGATCTTGATTGGGCCACATTTATAGCTGGGATGAAAGTCAGTCCACCCCTAATCACTTGGTACATGACACTGATATTCATTCTGAGCCCAGTTGTGGGACAAGATGCTTATAATGTTGGGCAATCCACTGGTGATTTGGAGAACACTGATGGATCCTGGGAATGGATATGTGCTGAGGGGAAGTTTAGAGATAGAGAAACCTAGAAAGCGAGAAGACTATCCCAACCAGCTGTGAGGGGTCCAGTCAGAATAACCTGTAAGCAAATGGACTCATTGCTGGGTGGATCCCACCTGAACAGATGGACTGACACCCTAATACTATCTTAGTTCATGTATGAAAAGCCTTAAAATCTGAAAACAGCTTAGACCTGCCTCTTCTGCCCCATCATCCCTGATACTTTGCTTGCTCCAGGAGAGTCCTCAGGGGTTAAGTCCTATTTATTTATAAGATGCAGAGGAAGATTACCTCCAGGTGAGGGCTATTATAAGTAATCAGAAGCCTGGAAAGGGAATCACCTACTGATATTTACAATGGGGTACCCCACCGAGATGGGTGAGTGACTTTGTACTCTCGGGTGAAGGGGATCTGTTCAATCTCTGCTGAGATCCCTTCGTCCTGCAGCAGGGTAGACCTGAGGAAACATACTATACCTGGAATGGGATGTGCCCCTTGAGGAGGGAAAATGGTGTTCTGGTATGGCATGTCTTGCCCCCAGTTCATCTCCTCAGGCCTGTCAGTACTATTTCTCTCAGCCAAAATGTATGGTATGCGTTGCCAGGTCATATTCCTAAAGCTGCAGCCACATTAACAGCTAAGGATTAGGCTGCAAGTGTAATTCTTATAGAAGGGGAAGACATGTCATATAAATTCCCACTAGGTATCTGTCTTTCCAGTCTTGGATCTCTACTGTTCCTGTGGTGTCCAATCCCAGGGTGAAAACCTATTAGAAATATCTTTCTGCAGTGGGCCTACTTAAATACTCATGAAAGAAATCAGTCCAACTGTTGGGTATGTAGGTAACTGTGCCTCTTTAGCTCTTCAGGATTTCTCTGGTGGGTATCACCCCTCCAGGGAAGGGATTAGGAGACCCTAAGAGAGTACATTAAAAATACTAATTCAGATAACCAGCCTGTGACACTGGATATGGATATTCTTTTTCTGTCAAACAAACTATAAAAGTAGTCCATGAAATTGCTTACCAAGAGGATCCTGGAAATACCACCATCAGAGTTTTGGGGGATTATATTCTGATTTGGTTCTACAGTTCGTCCAGAGTTATGGATGTTTGAGCACCCAGACTCCCCAACGTCAGGAACTGATAAATTGCTCTAAAGAGAAGCAACACAATTATACCAGAAACATGGAACACATAGCACTGGAACTATGTAATCATTCTATCATATTAAGGGACGAGGACTGGTTTAGCACTGATTGGTTGTGTCACCCCGGTATTTAATGGGTAGCAGCAATTGAACACCATGGTTTTGTGGCACAAATCTTTGTCCATTGCTTCCACCTGAGTGGTTAGGTTGCTGCATTCTGAGCTTCTCCTCGACACAGGAAAAAATGTGCCCAACAGTAACAATGGCTGCCAATCTCCCTTTCCTCTAGGCCAGATGGACATGTTCTGCCTTTTAATGGAATGATCATTTGGCTGCTGTCTTTGTTCTCTCCATCAGCCTGGAGGATGTTACAGCACACAATAGAAGCTCTTGATAAATTCACTCAGCAAGCCCTGAATGATAGCCAACAAACCTGTCCTTATTAAACACTGAAATGACTCTAATGAGAAAAGCTGCCCTCTAAAATAGGACATTATTACTGCCTCACAAGGAGGCACCTATGCCATTATCCAAACAGAGTGTTATGTATTTGTACCCGATGAGTCTACTAATGTATCATCTTTATTAAATCACATTAGGACACAAATGAATGCCCTCAGTGACCCAATTCTCAACATCTGGGGTTTAATAAATTGATGGATTGGATCCCAGTGTTCTTGATGGAAGAAGTTGTAACTGAATCGGGGCTTACTGTCTTAAGCTGTGTTTTCTCTTGCCTGTGCCTGTACTGCTGCCATGGCATCCACTTACAGCACAGCCAGAGAGCTGCCAAAGGAGCCCCCTCCACGCTAATGAAACCACTTGCTGACCTCTGGGGACCCATTGCAGAGGAGAGGGACATGTGAGATTATAAAAGCCAGTCACGAGGGCTGCAATGTTAGGTGAAAAAGATACAACTGCAACTTGACCTTGGAGTTGGACCCAGGCGCTTGGAGGCTCCTCACCCTTTCCCTGTCCTTGGAATGTGGTTTCTGCTTGTCTTTCTGACTCCCAGAGGCTGCTCCAAGGACATAACCTTGAGATGGTGACATGGTGTTGAAAACGTCTGCATGGTGTACATGACAAAGTTTGGGCTTCTTTTAACATTCGGAGGATGGGTGCAGGAATCCATTTGTCTTTCTGCCACCCAAATCAAGGCTTATATGTAGGTTCGCCTTGTTTATTAAAATTGCCACCAACCTGGAGTAGCATTCCTTTTTCCTTGCTTTCCTCCTGCCCTCTAAGGACAGGAGCTAATTTCAACTATGTCAAGAAGCTCCCAGAAGGCTACAAACCAACAATTATATATCCCTTTTAAAGAAATATCTATTCATATTCATTCCCATATTTAATTGGGATATTTACCTCTTCTAATAGCTGTAAGAATGCTTTATATACCTAGACACAAATTCTTTATCCGATAATATAATTTGAAGTATTTTCTTCCATTCTATGAGTTATCTTTTGACCTTAATGATGGGATCACATACAGCATGGAAGTCTTTAATTTAGATAAAGTCTAATTTACATATATTTTTTATTATGTCACTTTTGCTTTGTTTTTTTTTTTTTTTCATAAGTCTTTGCCTAAGGTCAAAAAGATTTACTTCTATGTTTTATTCTAGGAGTTTTACTGATTCAGCTCTTATGTTTAGATCTATGATCACTTTGAACTATTGTTTTTGTGGAAGGTGTAAGTTAAGGGCTCAAATTAAAATAAAGTAGTCCCCCAATTTTCCCCCACTGAAATGTCTTGGCACCTTATCAAGGATCAGTGGATGATAAAAGTTAGGACTTATTTCTGGACTCTCAATTCTATTGCATTAATCTATATGTTTGTATTTATGCCAATACTACACAGCCTTGAATACTACAGCTGCGTAGTAAGGGGTTTTTGTTGGGGGGGAGTTGTTTGTTTAGAGAGAGGGAAAGAGAGAATGTCAAGCAGACTCCACACCAAGGTCAGAGCCTGATGCAGGACTTTATCCTACAACTCCAAGATTCTGATCTGAGCCAAAATCAAGCGTCAGATCCTTAATCAGCTGAGCCACGCAGTTGGCTATAGGAAGTTTGAAATCAGAAGTCTAAGTCCCCAACTTTGTTTTTCTTTTCCAAGATTGTTTTTGTTATTCTGGGTTACTTGCATTTCTAAATTAATTTTAGAGTCAGCTAAATAATTCCTGAAAAACTGGTAGAAACATGGTATTTTGATAGGGGTTTTATTGAACCTATAGATAATTTGGATGCATTGACATCTAATAACATTGTCTTTTGAACCATAAACAGGGAATGTTTTTCTATTTAGTTAGGTCTTTAATTTCTTTCAATAAGGTTTTCTCATTTCCAGTATTCCAAAAAAATTTCAAAATTTCTTTTGTTGAATTTATTCCCAAATAATGTATTCTTTTTGATGTTATTGGAAATAGAATCGTTTTCTAATTTTATTTTGGTTTTTTTTAATTTATAGAGTACATAAATATGCTTTTTGTGTATGTGTGTGTAATCATCATGTATCCTGAAAGCTCCTTATTCTTCCTTAAAGCCAACAATTCTAGATAGCCCAATGCAGACATCATATATAGGAGTTATACCTAATTAAATGCATGGATTATTAGTAGAATATATTTTTGACTGTGTCCAATAAGTTTAGCTTCTCCTAGTTTATCTTTTATTTAAGAGGACATATTGGATATATTCTGCATATGGAAAAAAATGTTGAAAAGAGAAGTATGGATGAAGAAATGGAAGAAGTGAACCATGAATTAGCTGACATCCTGAAGACAGGCCTTATACATCTCAATAATACATACTAGCTTCCCCTTGTTCATTTTTAGCATCAAGCACTTCATCTAATCAAATGGTTCTGTAGGGTAGATGACATATAAATAATAACACATTGCTTTTTAATTTATCTAAACCAATAAAAATAAATGAAAGGAGCTGACAAAATATAGAACTCATATTTTAGCTAATTCTCTCCCTTTCAGAGGTCACTCTTCTTCAATAATTTATTTTTGGAACAAATCAGGCTACTATCTTTCTCTTCCAACTTTCCCAGTAAAAATGGCTCCCCACAAAAAAAAAAAAGGAAAAAAAAGAAAAGAAAATGGCTCCCCACTGACTTGTCATCTACGCTGCTGAGTGCTGCTTACTACATCAGTGTTGATATCATCATGAACACTTGAACAAAATGCTCTTCATAGGATAGCATATGCTGTTACAGTAAAGTAGCAGGTAATTGAACATGTGAATGCCCATGGTTATGGTTGCAGTATTATTCAATCTCTTTAGTCTCACAAAATTAATGCACAAGAATTCTTGAGTGTACAATATTTTATGACAGGCTCAAATATTATGAAAATCATCAGAAGAAGAATTGTAATAGCTGTTTTTTTTAAATACACTATGCCAATATTTTTTATACAATCTAAGGAAAAAGTACCTAAGGATTTCAATTTTTTATAGTGATCATTATTTTCCAGTTTAGCTCTATTAACCTCTAGAACCTCTAAGACATATCTTCTTTTAAACTCTATTATTAATAATCATGATATTTAACCCTTAGATAAAAATTGAGCTTATCTCAGGATTATCTCCCTATATTTGAGTCTCCATTACTCAGTTAAGATTAAAGTTGCAAGGAATTCAAATTAATGCATCATTATCTTGCATAGTTTGCTTTCTATGCAATAGGTGAGAGTAAAGTTATTCTTATTCCCCTCAATATCTACTCCTCTTTGGTACAGAGCAAGAAGATTAAGGTCAAGAGCAGGCCTATGCACATGTCCCCCATAGCCTGGAATTTTTGAGGAAATGAATAACTTTAATTAAGGCTCCTTGTATACAAAGTAAAGGTAGTTACTAAAAATAGTGGCCATAAAAAATGTTTTTATAAGGTTATAAAATAATCTGGATCATTTATAGAAAACCTAAAACTTATGGATTTACAGAGTACGTAGAATGAGGTTGTCATATCAGCTATATAACCAAATGGCGAATAAAAAGAAGCTATTCCAAAACCAAAGTATCTCCCTTCTCTATTAATGTTTCTACTTTTGTAACTCATAAACTTGTCTGTTTTTTCCCCCAAAGTTAAAAAAAAAAATTCTAAACTAGAAAAGACAGCTTTTTAAGGGAGCCATAACACACTGTTTAAGGGTTTCTTGAGGAAAAACATGTTTTACCTGTGCATGATACATGCCTATAACTTTTGAATCGTTAATAAAGCTTGATGTAGTAAGATCTATAATTTCCCTGAGTTAACTGTGAAATCCAACCATTTTTTGTTAATACACACTGATGCATTTTCCATTGTGCATGTTTCTTTGAGTTAGTGTTTACTCAGGTGTATACTCCTGTATACTTTTCTTGAAGATAAACAGTTTCAATGATACACTAAATCCAGTGAGGCAAAGAACAAGAGAGTCTTTGTCAAGAGGTATAAGAGTAAACCCTCTTACACTGTTGGTGGGAATGTAAACTGGTGCAGCTGCTTTGGAAAACAGTGTGGAGATTCCTTAAAAAATTAAAGATAGAGCTACCCTATGACCCTGCAATTGCACTACTGGGCATTTACCCCAAAGATACAGATGTAGTGAAAAGAAGGGCCATATGCACCCCAATGTTCATCACAGCAATGGCCACAATCGCCAAACTGTGGAAAGAGCCAAGGTGCCCTTCAACAGATGAATGGATACAGAAGATGCGGTACATATATACAATGGAATACTATGCCTCCATCAGAAAGGACGAATATCCAACTTTTGTAGCAACATGGACTGGACTGGAAGAGATTATGCTGAGTGAAATAAGCCAAGAAGAGAAAGTCAAGTATCACATGGTTTCACTTACTGGCGGTGCATGAGGGGTAAACTGGAGGACAGTGGGAGAAGGAAAGTAAATGGGAAGTAGGGTAATCTAGGGAGGGAAATGAAACAACAGAGACTTTGGACACAGAAACAAACTGAGGGACTTGGAGGGAGGGGGGTGGAGGGATGAGAGAGCCTGGTGGTGGGTACTGGGGGCACCTATTGCATGGAGCACTGGGTGTGGGGAATGGGGAATGAATCTTGGAACACTGGGAAAAAAATTTTAGTAACAATAAAAAAAAGAGTTAATGCACATACACAATTATCCACTTACCTAAGAAATCAGAAATCCTAACACTCAACAATGATGAGTATCAACAGTAGTAGTAGTAGTGGTGATGGCAGAAGCAGTAAGCACATATTTGTTATATTAATAAAGACAGATTCCAAATTTCAAAAATTGGCCTAGAGACAGGTCTGGGTTTACTATTACCTATGGTACCTCTGATGAGATCTGCTGGTGACCTGAATTAATATTTTTTCTTTGTACTTACATGATAGCCATAGAATGATTTAAACATAATAGATAATCTACTTTATTGCTATCAAATTAGTGTATACATTTGAATTTTATCAAACAGGAAAATTTAACATGAACCAATACACTAGTAGTGCATTTTAATAGTTAAAAATACAGGATTGCTAGCCAGAGAAATACAGTATCACCTGCTATATATATTCACGATAAGACAATTTCCAGACTCTATGGGTGTATCAGGTACTGAGTAGCATGATGAAAAAGATCAACTGAAAAAATTCTGAACATACTATCAAGCATACTCTTATTTTCCCCATATTTTTGTTTTACCAGTCTGTGTATTTTCCTTCATGTGATGTAAAACTTTCTATAAACATTTCAATTGACTGTGTGATATTTCCAGGAAAAAAAAAATGAATTCAGATATCCTGAGAGTTTAGGGGGGAAAAGCCAGTATCTATTTTTGTCTACCTCCTCATGAGCCCTTTTAATAGATAACATTGTTTTTAAAAATTAATAATATGACAAGACAAACATCTTTCATGCAAACTATTTTTTGATTTAAAAAGTCATACACCTATTGCATATAAAGTTTTACAAGGTACATGTGTAGAAGTAGATATATTACAAAAGATCTTAGAAGAATATAGGTAAATATAAAACAAATCCCAGTTGTGATCAGAAATCATCATAAAAATTTCTACACCTCCAATAGTTTGATATAATTTCAGATTATTTTCTCACTTAAATAATTATATTCCATTAACACAGTTAATAGAAAGTTCAGTTTTTCCAGTTTACATAAAATCCAGAATATTTATTTATTAAGGATTTCAGGTATTTTTTTTCACCTAAATTTACAACAATTTATATCTAATGCTTTATTGTCCAGTGAGTCATCATTAATCTGGCCACAGCTTTGCAGAATATTTCTAACGAAATACATTTTTAGATAAATGAAACAAAAGTCTTTAAAAGATATAATGGACATTTCTTTTTTTAAAAAAAGATTTTATTTATTTATTTGACAGAGAGAAACATAGCCAGAAAGGGAACACAAGCAAGGGGAGTGAGAGAGGGAGAAGCAGGCTTCCCGCTGAGCAGGGAGCCTGATGTGGGGCTTGATCCTGTGACTCCAGGATCATGACCCGAGCAGAAGGCAGTCGCTTAACCAACTGAGCCACCCAGTGCCCCAATATAATGGGCATTTCTGATCAAAATATCTGTGAAAATGAATTACATTTTTCACACTTAATAACCCCCAAAGTGAAAGATAAACACAAACTAGAAATTTCAACTATTTCCATTACATTACAATGATCCTATAATGGCTAAAATAAAAATTGAAATATTTTAACTTTTGATAGGAATATATCTCTCCACTTCGAGTCATCCACATTGGAGTCAGAACTCAGAATTTACCTCCCCATGGACAGACTAAAATACCAGTACATTTTTACACAGTGGTTATATTTTAGAACTTTCTGACTTTTCAGTTGTTTCTGTGTTAGCTTTTCTATGCAAGTCTTCTTTAATTATGACAATTGTAGATAAGTGATTTAAGCTTAATTATCCTATCTTTGAAACAGAGCTGATTTTTCACAACTCATGTAATTTAACGGAACTAACTAGAACTGCTAGCCACTATAAAGGATTTTGTTTCAGGCAAGGTAACATTCACCCAAGTAATCTACCCTAGAACTTGGCATACAGGTAATTGTCAAAAAGCATCAATTGTTTCTTCTAACTTATGATGTAATCTATATAATAGTTCCTGGCAACAAGTTTGATCTCAGGCTACATAAGACTAATAAGATGATCAGGAGAAAAGTTATATTTCAGTAATTAGTAATAAGATGATAATTGTAATTTTTAAAAGAGAGTAAGTGAATCAATGAAAAATAAATGCTACAAATTTTATAAAAAACATTTTCGAAAACTTTGAAAAGTAGACCATTCAGAATAAACTGTGTAGGTATGCTTCTCTGTTTATTTATATGACTACCTACCTTTCTTTGATATGTTCAGAATGAATATTAGTAATAACAAATAGTGCTTGTTACCTGTCAAGTACTCCTCAAATAGTGCTTTATATTCAGTACTTATTTTACCCAAAGTAGTAGTTACTTTTAGGATTCTCATTTTCTACAAAGGATAAATGAAACAGAGAGAGGATAAATACCTTCCTCAAAATCACATATATAAAGAAAAACATTACAAATGTAAAGAAAAATTGAGGTAGTTAATATTAACATCCTTATATTTTTATTAAAAAAAAAAAAAAAAAAGGAGTCCAGAGAGGGTAAATAAATTTCTTCAAATCCCACATGTAATAGCCAGGGTTTGAATCTAGAGTTATTCTTCCTTGAGTCTAAAGTTTTAACCACCACATGGTACTGCTTCGGCATGAAATCTGCCTTAAGTATTCTTTATGTCAGTAGTAGCATCATCCTATGTAATACTACCTTTTACTGAGTATTCATTGCTCATAATAACACCTTCTGAATTTTGTTGCCCACAAATCCCCTGTCCCAAGTCCCCTCTTCCTTAAATTTCTTCTGCTTCATCATAATGCATTTGAGAAAGTGCTGATCAAAGATAGTGAACTTTGTTAGATAATTAATCTTCCAATTATGATGCAGGTTTTCCATTAAAGTGTATAGTGACTAATATGGGTTATTTCAAGCAATATGGAAGGCTTGAGTCAGATCATCAGCTCTTTAAAACCTACCATGTAAATCTCTAAAGAATATCATCAACAGGCTACGGAAATTATATATTTGCACATTCTGGGAAGACACAGGGTGATGGGCTACGTTAATATGATGACAGCTGATGAACAATAAATCATATTTAATGCTATTCTAGTAAAACATAATTCAGGAAACATCAATAGGGACAAATACAATTGTTTCCTCTAAAAAGACAAATCAAATTTCACTGTAGAAATATCCTTTTCTGAGAATACTATGCATCACATATGGTCATTTCTATTAACAAAGAAAAAGAATGTATAGAATCTGGCCTATCGAAAACATTCAGTATGTATGAGCTACAGTAATAGTGATGATGGTATATGCATAAAATTGAAATCTCTCTCACAAGAATCTAAGTTGTTTTGGGTGCCTGGGTTAAAGCCTCTGCCTTCGGCTCAGGTCATTAATTCAGGATCCTGGAATCAAGGCCCGCTCCCTGCTGAGCAGGGAACCTGCTTCCTCCTCTCTGTGCCTGCTTCTCTGCCTACTTGTGATCTCTTTCTGTCAAATAAATAAAATCTTAAAAAAAATGAATCTAAGTTGTTTTGTTTTATTTTTTTAATTTAAATTTTACTTTAAATTTGAAACATTTCAGTGTTCCAAAATTCATTGTTTATGCACCACAGCCAGTGCTCAACACTATATATAAAGAGACATTTGGGAAAATTTCAAGAAGTTTGTACTGGGTTTGTTGTTTTCTTCTGTGTTAAGCTATAACTTGTCTTGCCAACAAGGTCTTCACACTTGAGGTTCATATAGAGTAAATGTAATGATCCTTCTTAATTCTCATATATTTTTCCATCTGCAATAAGTTGACAAATGCATTTCTATGAAGGGCTTCTAACCAGAAACAAATTTTGTAACCTTCTTCTCCTATGTATATATAAATGCATAAAACTTAATTTTCAATCCTAATATCTTTGTTACCTTGGAATACATATCAAAATAGGAAGAGAAACCAGGAAATATTCTTGAACTCTGCTCTGTGCCATATGACTTTTATTTTTTTTATATTTCTATCATAACATCAGTTTTATATTACATTTATTTCTATTTTTGATGTTAAAAAACTGAAACTTCAAGAGTAAATAACTACTTATTTCTAGCATTTATAATTGCTTGTTAAAAATTAGATTTCAGTATTAGGTTTTATGAACTATAACATCATTGATATATTTTCCCAAAAACTTTCATAATGTTTTCCATATGCAGGAGGATCTAAAAATATTTATAGTTTGAATGAATGGATGAAAGCCACTAGTTGAACGAAAACACAAACTCACATTTATGCTCCTTCTGATCTTTAATTACTGAAAGTCAAACCTTATATACATAAGACAAAATCAAATTGAAAAAATGTAGTGGCAGTGGATATTTCTCATGATTTTGATCAGTGGAATAATAAGTTGATGCCGTTCACTGTACCAATCTCCTATTCCCTACAAAATTCCAGCTGCCAATTGAAAATGTAGTGCCACCACTTTCAAAGTCTCTGTGTCATCACTTTCTTTTTTGTGGTATTGTAAATTATATTTCCAGGGAACATACTGGAGTCTGAGATTTTCATCCTGAAGGTTAATCAAAATGGTCTTTTTTTTTTTTTTAATCAAAATGTTCCTTAAGGAAAAATACTGTGTAGGTTGAAGGAAGCAATATTGGACAGAGGAAGAACTATGATACAGTTACTATGGAGGACTCCTCTAACAGGGGTGCTGGACCAGGTGTGAGGTTCTGCAGAGTGGTTTCAATTGTGAAAGCAGTGCTGTGAACCTGTATAACCTACTGTCAACTTTGTGCTGCTTCTGGGGAGGGGTGCATGACTATTAAAAATGCGGTTGGCTTTCTTGGGTTGAGGATAATTCCTGGAGAGGGACTTACCAAAGAATGGAATCTATGTGCCATAGATTTAGTGTCTTGATAAATGACAAAAGGAGTTGATCACACCAGTAAGTCCAGAAAAAAAATCATGTGAAATATTAGGGCAGACATGCTACTACTACTGGGCAGTTCTTGAAAGAAGTGCTAGATGCTAGCCAAGAAAAATACCTCCTTATCTCATTATGGGAAATAGAGTTTGGGTACCTGCCTGAAAGCAGGTTATGTGTATGATAATTTTTCAAGATGGTGCTTGGAAGTTTGCAGGAAATATTTCTCAGCTTAACTTCTAGAAACTGATGGAGAAAACGTCCTCACTGGAGTGGAAGCTGAGTGGTCTTTTGGTGATGATTCTAGACTTAGCTCTAGAGCACTGTGTTTTGTCCTTTGCTATAAGGTTCTTAATTCCTAGTTCTGTAACAAGTAATTCCTAATTCCTTTCTATGCAGTTTATTTAAGTTAAACCCTCCTACATACAATCTAATAATATTTATTATATTATTAATAATGATAGTAATGAATAAAACTTTCAATACTTAATATGTGCTTAGAAATTTTCAAAAACTTTTTTTATGTGTTGGAATATATTAAATGGGGCAAAGCTTAGTTATTATAACCAGAGATCCAAAATTACGGTAGCACAAAAACAATGAGTTTTTATTTTCTTTCACATCGCAGTTATAGTATGTGTCTCTCATCTCAAGAATATTTATATTTTTCATAATTATTTGGGTATCCAGCTTCCTTCTATGCTGTGGCTCTACCATACTTGAGAGAATCATGATCTGCAGTTCTATTGGGATTGTTTCCTGACCATTGGAAGATAAGGTATAGGTGGAAAATTTACTCCTGATATGTTCATTACCAGAGCAGAAATGGCACATAGCACTTAATTCCATCAGTCGATATTTAGTTACTTACTCATAATTTACTGCAAAAAAAGCTCGTACAAAATATCTGACCAGGCAGAAATGTTTGAAATGAAATGAAAGGAAAGGAAAGGAAAGGGAAGGGAATGGAAGGGAAGGGAAGAGAAGGCAAGGGAAGGGTAGAAGAAGGGAAAGGAAAAGAAGAGAAGGGAAGGGGAAATGAAAGGAAAGGGGGGGAAAAAAGGGATTTATGTAGAGAACTATCAAGTCCACTGGCAAATCCAGTGCTTTTCTGCTTTTATCACCTGCCTCTTGTCTTCACTTTCTTCAAGCTCAACATAAATACATTCTAATCTTTGAGGGAAACTATACTATCCTCAAATTTTAACTTTTACAGATACTTTCCTATGGGTCTAGTCCTTAATATTCCCATCAGGAGGAAAGTATTTAGGAACTAAAATCAGACGTGTCTATTATGCTTTATGCTCTGTTACCCCTTTTATTCTGAACCAGTGACTGGACTACTTCAGTGAGTGGGATAGCAGTAAGAAGAAGAGCTGAAGAGACAAGAGACAAAAAACATTAGAACTTCAAAAATATTGTCTTGCTATAAAAGTGTGTGCAGAGATTAAAGATGTAACTGGTAACCAATGCTTTTAATCAATAGTATTGAAAGAGGGAAAAAAAAAATGATGGAAGAAAGGGTCCTACTGGTAATCCTCAAACTATTTCTCTGCAACACAAGCATTTTGAATATATCACATCATAGCACCTGTTTTCCACCTTTTTATTATCTTATCTTTGGCTTGACAATGCTTGCATAGGTAGAATCTTCTTTAATATGACATGAAATTTATAACTAATAAAGACAACTAGCTTTGCATAGGTCTTTTTTCCATGACTAGAAGTACATTCATTTAGCTTTTTTTCTCACTCTGTACAAACTTTTCCCAACGACTAAAATATTTGAGTTAACTTCAAATGTTGGGAAAGATCTTGGAGATATTTCAGCTAAGCATCTTCATTTTAAACATTAGGAAAAATAAAATTCTTTTATAATGACACATAGCTTATTTATTTCAGGTCACAACTGGCATTTTGGTCTACTAACTCACTGTAATATTCATTCTAGTACACCCCAGTGCCTTTCTATTCTCTTCCTCTCTTTTTTCCAACATAATTATCCTTGTCACCCACTTTCTAACTATCTGACATTTTAATTAACTTTTCTAACATCGGAATCTAGGAGCTGATGAGCATTCCATTTTTTTTTCCCCTGTAATCCATTTTGCTTTGAAAGTGGCATTTCCCAAAGTATATCCACTCAACTCTGGCCATGTAGAAATGTTCTATGTAAAACAGATTCCTGAGAAGTTTGAGAAATGTCATGCCTTATGACTTTTCTGATATGAATAATATACAATAGTATAATAAGTGTTCTGTGAAATAAAACTTTGAAAGAAAATTAACTGCTTAAACCATTGTTTTTAAATTTATATTTGCAATCTCTTTCTCCTATCTGCTTATATTATTTAGCTGTTCTGTGTATGGAGAGTTTCCTTAGAGTCATGCCCCATTACTCTTTAGAAATCTCTCAGATTGAAGGAATGATCAATCTAGAAAGAATATTTCATATACTGAAACTCCTAGATAAAGTCTGTTGTCAGAATTTAAAGTGTCTGTCCAAGACACCATTAATTCAATGAACATTTGTAAAGAACTCAGAATGATATATATTATTAGAATTTTATATCATATATTGTCAGTGTGTTCACTGATTATTCTAGTATGTTTTGCTATAAAAAGAATTGTAGGAATACTCATTATATATATTTAGCCAAGTCACAGGTGGGTAAAAAGAGAAAGAGAATGTGTAAGACCCAAAATAAAAACTTCAGAAAGAAGATACTGCACCAAAATGAAAGCTTCAGAAAGAAGATACGGCACAGAAATACTTGAATTAGAGCAATATAATTACCTTATATTTCCTCATAATACACAAATATATATGTATATCTATAAATCTACATAGAGTCAATCCAAGTATTATTTCAAAAATAGAATTAATCCAATATTTAATTTTCAATAACAATTTTAGCAGTGAGAACTTGGTTTGCTTGGCAAAAGGCCAGCATACTTTTTTGTTTTGTTTTTTGTTTGGTTGGTTTTTTTAGTAATTTCTACACCCAACATAGAGCTAGAACTCATGACCTCAAGATCAAAATATCAAGAGTTGAATTCTCTACCAACTAAGTCAGCCCAGTGACCTCTCAGCATATGTTTCAAACTTTGAAATATTAATGTTAATGTTAATTTTAATGTTACTATTGATCATAAAACTTTTCCTTACCATTTCATTTTAGTATGTTTCTAAAATGCAAATGTAGGGGTGCCTGGGTGGCTCAGTTGTTAAGTTGCTGCCTTCGGCTCAGGTCATGACCCCAGAGTCCTGGGTTTGAGCCCCACATCAGGCTTCCTGCTTTGCTTCTCCCTCTCTCACTCCCCTTGCTTGTGTTCCTTCTCTAGCTGTGTTTCTCTCTGTCAAATAAAATAAAAAATCTTAAAATGCAAATGTAATTTCCCTGATTCACACTCATTTATGTTTGAAGATTAACCTGCTTAACATAGTGTTCCACAATTTGATGAGTAGCTTTCTTCTTAACTTTCTATTCTGTCTTTCCCATCATCAATTTCAGGACTTCAATGATAAGTGGCTACTTTCAGTTTCTTTAATGAAATATTCTTTCTCTTTTACAGTGGTCACTCCTAATTGAACAAGGAGTGACAATGAAGTAAATCTACCTATTTTTTATAATATACAAACAAATTAATATATATATATTAGAGATAAATCAACAAAGCAAAAAATATAACTCATGTAAATATAATTTCTTTTAAAATTTAGCACATTGACTCTCTCTTCCAGTTGGGAAGGGAGCAAGATGGCAGAGGAGTAGGAAACCTAAGTTTCCATCTGGTCTCAAGAGTTCAGCTAGATTGTTATCAAACTGTTCTGAACACCTATGAACTCCACAGGAGGTCAAAGAAAAGAATAACAGCAATGAACAGAAAAGTGACCACTTTCTAGAAGGTATATATTCAAGATAATTGAGACTTCTGGATCTCTATGGAGGAAGAAGAGCATCAGCAAAGAGGTAAAGTGGAGTGGGAACACAGAGAGTGATATCCAAAGACAAAGGGCTGTCGGGGGAGGGAGCCTGCAAAAACAACCCATTGGGAAGCAATACCCAAGTATGAAAGTGCTCTGTGCTTGGGGAACAGTATCTAATTGCAGTCTGATTAAAAGCAAGCAAAAACAGAAAGCCTTAAGAGGCAACCGGGTAAAGATGACCGCTGTTGGCAGGGATAGAAAGCTGTGGCTTCGGGCCGGGGATAGAAAGTGCCCCCAGTGCCATATAAGGAAACCCAGTGGCACAGAGTACCTTTAAAATTGTCACATTTTCCCACTATTTTTTTCCACCCCTTGGGCCAGGCACGCACAACCCGCAAAGGAGGCTATTCTGCAGACTTGCACGCAAACTGCAGGACCGCAGGATTTCAGTCCCTCTTGAGTGGGCATGCACTACAGAGACTCTCTGGGCAGAGACAAGGTCTCACTATCCGAAATCAGTTGCAGTTACTGTGGCATGGGAGCGAACAACAAGCGGGAGCTTCGGGCGCCATTCTGAGTAGTGGCTGTGGGTGCATGCTATTGTGAGAAGTGGCAAGATAAAAAGGAAAATACAGAGAGAGTCTGAGTGCCCTGCACCATCCATACGGAAGCTAGTTGAGGCCTCTCTCTGAGACAGAGGTCTGGGTGCAGACATTTTGCTCTGGCCTGACTTTCTGAAAAGCTACAAAAAGCTGCAAAAGAACAAATCCTCCAGAGAACAAAAACCTGAAAACCTCATTGCCATGGAGCCCAGCCCCTAGAAAGGGGGCAGAGAGACTCAACCCAGGTAACACTGACTAAAAAACAGTGCAGGATGCCCCTCCTCCACAAGGCAAGCCAGAAGAACAAGAGAACAACACTAAAAGGTCCCCATAAAACTGTAAAATCCCAACATCAGGGAAAAAGCAATATATTAAGCTCCTGGTACTACCTCCAAAGTTGTATACTTTATAGATACAGCTTTTCACTTTATTTTCTTTTTAACTTTTTTCTATTTTTATTTTTTAAGTTTTTAAATTTAAAATTCATTCTCACAGGTTTTGTTCTTTTATTTTTTTAACCCACATATTATTACAACATGATACTTAATACAACACTTCACAATAAATTTTTACCTTGAACTTTTTTCACATACCTGCGTTTTTGTTGTTTTTGTTGTTACTTCTTTTGTTTGTTTGTTTGTTTTTCCTTTTTTCTCTCTTCTATTCTTTGTTTTTTTTTTCTTTTAAATATGCACATGTTATAAGCTTCAAGGTAATCCTTCATTCCTATTCTATACTATCCCTATATATAAACTAGTTTTAATCTCCCTATATTTCTAGGAAGTGGACTCCTCTAACAATAATAACAAGACACACCCAGGAGGATCTGAAATATTTTCCTTGCTCACAAGGGTTCACACTCACTTTTCCATCCTATTCTTCTGTCAGTGTTTCTTGTAATTGTTTTTGCCTTTGTAATATATAAATACTATTCTAGGGAGTCATTTGTGTTGGGTTAAGTTCTTTGATCTCTTCAACTTTCTTTCACTTTTGATGGTCATTTTCCTTATTCTGTTGTGGTTATGTACCATATAAATCTAATCATGGGGCCCATTTTGGCTGTTTTTTTTTTTTTTTTTGCTTCTTTTCTCTTTTTCTCTCTCTTTTTTCTTTCTTCTTCCTTTTCAGTGGTGACTTCTGATTGCTCTAAAATCTTCCAACGAGCAACTCACCTGGATAGTGGTTGATATATTAAGCTATACATGCCCTCAACTACCCCTCCCCAAAATGACTCAGAAGAGGAACAACCAACAGAAGAAAAACCCAGAGACTGCAATCCCTGTCACAGAACTACTATAAATTAACAGAAACAGTATGACAGGAATGGAATTCAAGGTAGCAATTACCCAAGCAATGGCTAAGTTGGAAAAAAAACATTAGTGGCAAAGATAGAAGCTCTAAGGACAGAAGTGAAAGCCGAACTGGCAGAGGTTAAAAAGGCTGTTAATGAGATGTAATATAATTTAAATACACTAGCAGTTAGGGTAGGTGAAGCTTAAGATCATATTAGTGATTTAGAAGACAGGTGGATTGATAAGGAGTTGCAAGAGAAGTCTTGAAACAAACAACTAAAATCTCATGAAAATAGAATTAGGGAAATAAATGATGCCAGGAAGCACTCCAATATCAGAATCACTGGAATCCCAGAGGGAGTTGGGAGAGAGAAAAACCTAGAAGATATAACTGAACAAATCATGGATGAAAATTTCCCTAATCTGGGGAATGAAATAAGTGTTTGGATCCTAGAGGAGAGAAGGTCTCCCCCCAAAGATCAATGAGGCTAGAAAAACCTCCAATAACATAATTATGAAATTTATGAATCATAAAATGAAAGAATATGTCTTAAGGGCAGCTAGAGGGAAGCGATCCCTTACGTACAGAGTGGGGACCACCAGAATAATGTCAGAGCGATCCACAGAGACCTGGCAAGCCAGAAAGGGCTGGCAAGACATATTCAGGAAATTACATGAAACAAATATGCAACCAAGGATAATGTACACAGCAAGGCTGACTTTCAAAATGGAAGGTGAGATAAACAGCTTCCAGGACTGCCAAAGTTTAAAAGATTATGCCACCACCAAGACAGCACTACAAGAAATATTAAGGGAGGCTCTATAAAACAGAAACAAACCCAAGTGTGACACAGAACAGAAATTTACAGAAGTAATCTATAGAAAACTGAACTTCACAGGCAACATGATGTCAATAAAAACGTATCTATCAATAATCACTCTCAATGTGAATGGCCTAAATGCTCCAATAAAAAGGCATAGGGTTGCAGACTGTATAAAATGTCATGACCCATCCACATGCCATTTACAAGAGACACATTTTGAATCTAAAGACACTTCCAAATTGAAAGTGAAAAGATGGAGGACCATCCTTCATGCCAATGGATTTCAAAAGAAAGCCAGAGTAGTGATTCTCATATCAGATAAATTAGATTTTAGTCTAAAAACTGTAGTGGGAGACACAGAAGGGACACTACATCATTCTCAAAGGAGACCAAGGAGATCTAACAATTGTAAATATTTATGCCCCCAACATGGGAGCAGCCAACTACATAAGCCAACTGTGAAGCAAAATAAAGAGTCATATTGAGGGCACCTGGGCAGCTCAGTTGGTTAAGTGACTGCCTTCGGCTCAGGTCATGATCCCGGAGACCCTGGATTGAGCCCCACATAGGACTTCGTACTCAACGAGAAGCCTGCTTCTCCCTCTCTCAGTCCCTCTGCTTGTGTTCCCTTTCTAGCTGTGTTTTTCTTTGTCAAATAAACAAATAAATAAATTCTTTTTTAAAAGAGTCATGTTGATACGAATACATTAATTGTAGGAGATCTTAACACTCCACTCTCAGCAATGGGCGATCATCTAAACAGAAAATCAACAAAGAAACAGGAGCATTGATTGACACATTGGACCAGATGGATCTTATAGATATATTCAGAACATTCCAACCTAAAACAGCAGAATACTCATTCTTCTCGAGTGAACATGGAACTTTCTCCAGAATAGACCACATACTAGGCCACAAATCAGGGTTGAATCAATACTACAAGATTGAGATTATTCCCCGCATATTCTCTGACCGCAATGCCTTGAAACTGGAACTCAACCACAACAAAAAGTTCAGAAGAAAATCAAACACTTGGAAGCTAAAGACTACCCTGGTCAAGAATCTTTGGAAAAACCAGGAAATCAAAGAAGGATTTAAACACTTCATAGAAACCAATGAGAATGAAGATACATCAGTCAAAACCTATGGGATATAGCAAAGGAAGTTCTAAGGGGGTAATACATAGCCATCTAAACCTCACACAAAAAAAGTGAAAAATCCAAAATACACCAACTCTCATTACACCTTAAGGAACTGGAAAATTAACAACAAATTAAAGCAACCCCACACACAAGACAGGAACTAATTAAGATTGGAGCAGAGATCAATGAATTAGAAATGGGAGATACAGTAGAACACATCAACAAAACTAGAAGCTGGTTCTTTGAAATAATTGATAAGATCAATAAACCATTGACCAAACTAATCCAAAAAAAAGGGAGAATACCCAAATTAATAAAATTATGAATGAAAGGGGAGAGATCATGACTAACACCAAGGAAATAAAAAACAATCATCAGAAATTGCTATCAACAGTTATATGCCAATAAGTTTAACAACCTAGAAAATATGGAACCTATAAACTTCCAAGAATGAAACAGGAAGAAATTGACAATTTTAATAGACCAATATCTAGTAACAACATTGAAGCTGTGATCAAAAACCTCCCAATAAACAAGAGCCCAGAACCTGATGGATTCCCTGGGGAATTCTACCAAATATTCAAAGAAGAAATAACATCTTTTCTCCAGAAGCTGTTTCAAAAAATAGAAACAGAAGAAAAACATCCAGATTCTTTCTGTGAAGCCAACATTACTCTAATCCCCAAACCAGACAAAGATCACATCAAAAAAGAGAACTTCAGACCAATATCTCTGTTGAATATGGATGCCAAGATTCTTAACAAGATCCTTGCTAATAGGATTCAACAATACATTAAAAATATTATCCACCACAACCAGGTTGGATTTATCCCAGGGATGCAAGCTTGGTTGAACACTAGCAAATCAATCAACATGATAGAACAAATCAGTAAGAGAAGAAAGAAAAACCACATGGTACTCTCAGTTGATGCAGAAAAAGCATTTGACAAAATACAACATCCGTTCCTCATTAAAACTCTTCAAAGTATAGGAATAGAGGGAACATTCCTGAACTTCATAAAATCTATCTTCAAAAAACCCACGGTGAATGTCATTCTCAACATAGAAAAACTGACATTCTTCCCACTGAGATCAGGAACAAGACAAAGAAGCCCACTCTCATCACTATTGTTCAACATAATGTTAGAAGTCCTAGCAGCAGCAATCAGACAACAGAAAGAAATAAAAGGTATTCAACTTGGCAAAGAAGAAGTCAAACTCTCTCTCTTTGCAGATGACATGATACTCTATATGGAAAACCCAAAAGACTTTACCCTCAAATTACTAGAATTCATACAATTCAGTAATGTGGCAGGATACAAAATCAATGCACAGAAATCAGTTGTGTTCTTATACACTAACAAGGAAAATATAGAAAGGGAAATCAAATAATCAATTCTGTTTACTATAGCACCAAAAACCATAAGATACCTAGGAATAAACCTAACCAAAGAAGCTAAGGATCTGTACTCGAGGAACTATAGAACAACCATGAAAAAATTGAAGACACAAAAATATGGAAGAGCATTCCATGCCCATAGATCAGAATAAACATTGTAAAATATACTGTCCAGAGCAATCTATATTTTCAATGCCATCCCGATCAAAATTCCACCAATATTTTTCAAAGCGTTGGAACAAACAATCTTAAAATTTATATGGAACCAACTTGAATTGCTAAGGAATTGTTGAAGAAGAAAAACAAAGCTGGGGGTAACACATTACCTGATTTCAGGCTTTATTGCAAAGCTATGATCACCAAGACAGCATGGTACTGGCACAAAAACAGACAAATATACCAATAGAACAGAGTAAAGAGTCCAGATATGGTCCCACAAATCTATGGTCAAATCATCTTCAATGAAGCAGGAAAAAAATATCCAGTGGAAAAGTCTCTTCAATAAATGGTGCTGGGAAAATTGACACCTACATATAGAACAATAAAACTAGATCATTCTCTTATGCCACACACAAAGATAAACTCAAAATGGATGAAAGATGTCAATGTGAGGCAGGAACCTATCAAAATCCTAGAGGAGAACATAGGCAGTAACCCCTTTGACATCGGCCACAGCCACTTCTTTTAAGACACATCTCCAAAGGCAAAGGAAACAAAAGCAAAAATGAAGTTTTGGGACTTCATCAACATAAAAAGCTTCTGTACAGTAAAGGAAACAGTCAACAAAACAAAGAGGTAACCCACAGAATGGGAGAGACTATTTGCAATTGACACTACAGACAAAGGGCAGATATATAAGATCTACAAAGAACTACTCAAACTCAACATCCAAAAAGAAGTTCATCACATCAAAAAATGGGCAGGAGACATGAAGAGAAACTTCTCCATAGAAGACATACAGATGACTAACAGACACATGAAAAAATGTTCATCATTACTAGCTATCAGGGAAATTCAAATCAAAAGTACACTGAAATACCACCTTACACCAGTCAGAATGGCCAAAATTAACAAGACAGGAAACAAATGTTGGAGAGGCTGTGGAGAAAGGGTAACCCTCTTACACTGTTGGCGGGAATGCATGTTGGTGTAGCCACTTTGGAAAACAGTGTGGAGATTCCTTAAAAAGTTAAAAATAGAGCTACCTACCCTATGACCCTGCAATTGCACTACTGGGAATTTACTCTAAAGATACAGATGTAGTGAAAAGAGGGTCATATGTACTCCAGTGTTCGTTGTAGCAATGTCCACAGTCGCCAAACTATGGAAAGAGTCAAGGTGTCCTTCAATAGATGAATAGATAAAGAAGATATGGTACATATATAGAATGGAATATTATGTCTCCATCAGAAAGGATAAATACCCAACTTTTGTAGCAACATAGACCAGACTGGAAGAGATTATGCTGATTGAATTAAGCCAAGTATAGAAAGTCAAGTATCACATGGTTTCACTTACTTGTGGTACATAAGGAGTAATATAGAGGACAGTAGGAAAAGGAAAGGAAATTGGAAGAAGGGTATATCAGATGGGAAATGAAACATAAGAGACTTTGGACTCAGAAACAAACTGAGGGTCTTGGAGGGAAGGGGGTGGAGGGAGGGATGGATGAGCCTGGTGGTGGGTACTGAGGGCATGTATTCCATTGAGCACTGGGTGTGCAGCATAAATAAAGAATCTTGGAACTTTGAAAATAAATAAATTAATTAATTTTTAAAAATATTTAGCATGTTTAAATATGCATTGATTGATGATAATGTTGAAAAGTTTATGGCGATATTAGAATAAATCATGCTTTGGTGTTCAGTTTTTACGTTTTAACCTGGGAATATTTTAATGTGATTTTGTTCTCCTCCAGGCATCTTCTGTCGGTTTATCTGCTCATGCTGAAAAGTGCATTTGAAATAAGAAATGTTGCCACAGTATATGCTCAAGATTACACCATATTTTTTTATTTCCCCCAAGAGCATCTATCATAAAAATAATATCTGAAATAAAGCCCCCAAAATATTAAATAAAAAATAAACATTGAGATTTTGCTGTTTGTATTTTGAAATTTTATTTATATATAGATCAAATGAAATTAATATTTTTCAGTTTTCAAATCCAATTAAGGCAAAGAAGCTAGGAAGCTAGTGATGGCTTTGTTCTATATGTTGCTAGATAAAAGTTGTTTTAAGGAGCACATTTGCATATTTACTATATCTTTTAAGGAATATGTTAAGGTTAATTTATTCTAAACCATATTCAATGTCTGATACCTTAGGTATTTTTTTTTTTAAAGAAACAAATTTAATGAAAAAAATTCCATTTACTCAAATGTCAATTCAGAGTGCATACAAGATCTAAAATTATGAAAATGGTTTATTAAGAACCAGTAGTTGGAGATGTTTTGAAATTAATAGATGAAGGGCTCCTGGGTGGCTCAGTGGTTAGGCATCTGCCTTTGGCTCAGGTCATGATCCTAGAGTCCCAGAATTGAGTCCTTCATCGGGCTCCCTGCTCAGCAAGGTACCTGCCTCTCACTCTCTCACTCCCCCTGCTTGTGGTCCCTCTTTAGCTGTGTTTCTCTCTGTCAAATAAATAAATAAAATCTTTTTTAAAAAAATTAATAGATGATCAGAGTAAAGTTTCAGGCATAAACATTAAATTTCCTGAGCAGCATTATTTTCAGTTCTAGAGAAAAACTGCCATTACTGACTCAAAATCCTATCATCCAATCATGTCTTCATTTATAATAACCTCAGAATTGAAATGAACTATCAGTTACAAAGCTAGGCAAGATTGAGCAGATAGTTCTCATGTAAACAACATAAAATTTTTAGGTAGACTGTTTTTGACAGAAGTTTAATTATGACCCAAATTTTGCTATTACATTTCAAATTCAAAGTGGGTCTCACCTTTATTCAACTGATCAAAATAATTTCTTTTCTTCTTTTTTTAAAAAATATTTTATTTATTTATTTGACAGAGAGATAGATCACAGGTAGGCAGAGAGGCATACAGAGTGAGGGGGAAGCAGGCTCCCCGCTGAGCAGAGATCCCAATGCGGGCCTTGATCCCTGGATCCTGAGATCATGAACAGAGCTGAAGACAGAGGCTTTAACCCAGTGAGCCACCCAGACACTCCAAAATAATTTCTTCTCAATCCCTCACCTCAACATTTCTTTACAACTTGAAGGATCTAGAGTATTTTTATTTTCCAATGTCCTTGTCTGTTTTGGCACCTGTTAACTCTCTGCCCTCTTGATTCCCACAGTACATTGGCTCATAATGTGTAGTAATTACATTGAGCTTTTAAAACTTTCTATTCTTTCATGTACTTAGCCTTGTATCTCCAACTATCCAGGAGGAATTTTAATGGCAGGGATTGTATCTCTGATTCTTTCTCTAATCCTAAAGCTACCTGATAGAGCTATGTAAGTGATATATTCCTGGAATGATAATTGAGAGAGTAATTTGAAAGGACTTTTATGGAGAGCATCTGAAAAACAACAACAACAAAACTATTGGTTGCATGTCAGGCCGTTGCAACAATATGGACAGGAAACAGGAATGAGAAGGCAAGGAGATGGTGAATCCAAGACAAAGAACAAAAGAGATGGGAACAGGAGGGACAAAGTGGATGGCATCCAAGCAATAACAATTTTATTCAGGGCTACAAGTCACTGTATACTGAGCAGTGCATAATGCCCATATCTCTTTCCCAATTACTGGTAACAGACCCCATGACAATGATTCTCTTTGTTCCTACCAAAATACCATCATTAAAGAACAAAGGAGGCACAGCACCTGCCTGTAAATGTGATTAGTGCTCTTTAGGGAGTACAACACGTGCCTACATATCTACGTCTATATCAGAACAGAACAAGATTAACTGGTCTTTGTCTTGCAAGAGCAGAGGCCCAGATAGGTGGGTACCAGGAGTTTAGCTCAACTATTAACTCAAGCCTAACCCAGGTGGGAATGCCTAGGCTGGCGAGTTTAGGAGCTCTTACTCAACTGTTGATGCCAGCCTGGCTCTGGGCTCCCCACAGTTGCAATTAAAGTACTGCCTTTTTTAAAAAGATTTTATTTATTCATTTGAGACTAAGAGAGACAGAGAGAGCACAGGCAGAGGGAGAGGTAGAGTGAAATGGAGAAGCAGACTCCCTGTTGACCTGGGAGCCCAAGGCAGGGGTTCCATCCCAGGGACTGGAGATCATGACCTGAGCCAAAGCATCTGAGTCATCCAGTTGCCCCAAAACTATTGCGTTAACCATCTGA
The DNA here is from genome assembly GCA_004023965.1 of Spilogale gracilis. NCBI lineage: Eukaryota > Metazoa > Chordata > Mammalia > Carnivora > Mephitidae > Spilogale > Spilogale gracilis. The sequence continues at coordinate 24,390 of PITA01013344.1, read as the reverse complement.
GTCATCCAGTTGCCCCAAAACTATTGCCTTAAAATTCTAGGTGATTTCATTCTTTTTTCCTTTTTTATAATTGCATGCTATTTATCAATATCATATAAAGCTGAAGAATTTGCTAAAATCTTGATTTATATATTCCAAATTATACCTTTTGTTCTTTTTCTCCCAAGTGATTTCATGTTTTAAAGTATTATCTCAATCAGGCTGGATTTGTTAAGAAATGGATTAAGTTTACCTTGTATTAAGTTTGTTATCACTCTGAATCAATGTAAATTTAGACCAGAGCAAAATAATTCTACATTCAGCTGCATCAATTTTATTCAATACATATCTATTAAGATCAGTAAAATAAGGCATGTAGTTCATAAATATATCATTTATGTAATTTTTAGGGATTGTGTGACTTAGAATTAAAAATCATTGTGAAGCCTTTATAGGAGCATTTTGTTTGCTTTGGTTTTATTTGAATCTATGCTGTGATTTAATTTAGCTGCCTTTGATAACTACATCCTGTAAATACGTATATACACTTTACAGTCTTCATTTAATCGCAAAGTATTTGTGCATCTGCAGTTTGAGGGGTGAGCAGGATAAGATTCAACTTTAGTATGTGCAAAAAGTTTGTTTCTGTTCCTCTAGGAGTTTTCTAAATAATAGTTTTAACCATACAGAGTGAACCAGATGCTTCTGAGAATGAGTGTCATTTTTTGAAAATAAGAGCTTGAGAAGCATCCCTTTGGTCACTAGAGTATTATTTAGTGCACATTTATAATACCAACACTAAATGAGTGCACTCTCCTAAGGGTGGTTATGTTTTCTAATTTACCTTCCCATGTTATCAGTGATGTGTGTGTGTGTGTGTGTACTGAGTCAGTATTTCCTGCTGTAATTTAAAGGTTTAGAGTAAGTGCCACAGCCTACTGATTATGATGGCATTGGCTACTAGTGCGTGGTGACACTCACTAAGGCTTGTTACAACATGGGAACTCCACCCACAGACATTTCTCCCACAAGGGGCAATGTCTTGTTTAGACATGCCCTATAGTTCTTATGATTTCATGCTGCATCTCAGCAATGACCATCAAAGGTCTTTACAAAAATGTTTATGACTCACAATTCCTGGAGGATATTGGGGCACACTTGGGACCATAGAGCCAGGTCCCAGGTAGAGACAGTATGGGTGTGGACGTGGGATTCTTCCACTAATGGATTCGAGTGTAAAGTACCTAGGGTTTGGAGACTTCACTTTTTTTGGTAAATTTAAAACATAAGAACAGGAATTAATGCACTGGAAGGGAAACACAGGGTCACTCAAGAAGTCAGTTAACTGTGTCATCCAGGGTTTTCTAGAAAGGGGAACTTTATGGGTGGGATGGCCTGGTTCTTCATCTATTTGCCTATCTGCCAATATATTTATTTGTGATGGGTGACTTTGAAATGATTGCCTCTGCAATCAAAAACTTAAGGTCAGGTGCTTACATTACAATAAAAACCAGTTAATGGTCATGCATTTATCACAAATCCTATCTACTTTTTGGTGCCTAGAAATTTTTAGATGAGGAAAACTGTCTTCAATCTTCATAAAGATGTTTTCTAATCTGAATATCTTAGTAACAGATAATACACTGAACATGCATGACTAGATGTAAATGATGCATCAGATAGGTTTAAGAACTTATTAGTTGTGAGAGCAGAGAAGGGAGAGATGAGAGAGTATGAGAGGCCTGAAGGACAGAGAGAAAAGCCATGAAAGGAAGAACTTAGTTTCAAAGGCATTGAATTCATTAAAGATCTATTATGCCTATCTAAAAATGTTACCTTTGGTAGAGGAAATAATGTAGTTAGCATTTAGAGAAATAATAAAAATGACTTAACATCTTTCAGTTGTAAGGTCCAGTTTTGGAATCCAAACCGCCATCCTGTTTACTCATAAAAACAGCTCCATGTGTTATGGATAAATGGCCCCTGGAAAACAAAAGCGAGCCAGGTTGGGGGAGATGCCCAACTAGTTAAACCCATCCAGGGAGGGTCCAGGGGAGGTATTTAGATGCAATCTAAGAATGGGCAGTAGACTGTGTGGCTCCTGCTTGCTGTTGGAAATGCGTAAAAACCCCTAGACCCTTGCATTTGGGTCCTAGCTGAAACCCGCTGCGCAGGGCAGATGCTTGAACCCTAGCTAGCTAGAAATAAACCTCACTCTGTGATTTGCATTACCCTGAACGTCCTCGGTTTCTCTTTGGGGAGGCGGTCGACATCGGACTTTAACACAGTGAACTGATAAAGTTAATCATTTTATTATCATTGTAGGGTTTTGTTTTACTTTTTTTTTAGTGTTAACAATATGTCAATACTATGCTTTGTGTTTTGCATAAATTATGTCATTAAATCCTTATGTTATTCCTGGCTGTAAGTCATATTACTATTTCTACTGTACAGATAAATACCTCTCTAAATTCTCAGAAAACTTATGTTAGATTATTATTTAGTAAATAGCATAGCAGTAATGCAGAATAGGCATGGCTGGTTCCAAAGTTTATGCTATTCACTACTATATAATCATGCACTTTTTCAGAGTAGTTGTATATGAAATTTAGAGAAAACTTGGAGAGGTTTATAAAAAGGGACAATTTAAAACTTCTACATAAACTTGATTAACAGAAGTGATGAGAAGCTGGTGGCTAAGTAGTCCTCTGAGGAATATGAAGTATAATTAACATATTAATTCTTTAGTAAATCACAAGTCATGTATTGGCTGTTAGATTTTCAGAAGCCAAATATGCACAGTCCTGCATTGGGATATGGGGATGAAGCTCTTAGATCCTAGTGTTCTACTATTTCAAGAGACAGGGACTACTTCCTAGGGAGGAAGTCCAAATCTTTTTGTTTGTTTATTTTTTAAGCAGAGGTCATGCTTTTCTGTAAGATATCACAAAAAGTATACTTTTTAAATTGGAAAAAAAGGAAATAGAAGTATTCTGAAATGAATAAAACAAATGTCATTTATAGTTTTATTAACAGGTTATTGTCAGGTAAAAGCCAGAGTCCTGCAATACTTTCCCAACTAAGATAAAATATCAGCTAGAAAGCTACAATCCACCCCAAGTTTGCTGAATACCAGTCTTAAAAAATTCTTTTAACTTCTCATTCTAGATTTTAGTTTTCTTCCTGGAAATGGAGCAGTAAGTAATTTGAAATGGCTCAGCATCCAAAAAGCAAGCTGAGTAGAGGAGTATACCTGGGATTTGTCCTTTGCCCCTTCCTCTGTATAAGAACTAGTTTTATTGATTTGATCATCATCCATAGGACCAGGTTCCTTGGAAGCAGACTTCTGGATGTTTCTTGGCAAAGGATTTGGGAAAACACTTGTGAGGGAGCAAGGGAAGGAGAACTGTACAGATGGAGAAGTTGAATGAAAGCTAGGATGCCCTTCTAGAGAAAATAGACACAGACATAGATGGTGAGCCTTTGAACACCTGAATGGATCAGTCATTGGTGATGGCCATGTGGGAGAGGATTAGAGGTAATCTTGAACAAGAAAGCTTCCTTCCATAGAAGATAAGGTTAGGGAGAGTCTCAGCCTTGAGCTATCACTAGGCAACACTCGTGCCCTGGGGAAATGAGTTCTGAAAGGGAATACCTGAGGTCTACCTAAGTATCTAGAACAATGAGGAAATACCAGCTGTGAGTATCTATGTGTCTGTGTGGGAAGGGGTTATATAGATATCTAATTTTATTTGTTAGAGTCCTGTTCATTATTTTTTTTTAAAGATTTTATTTATTTGACAGAAAGAAACATAGCCAGAGAGGGAACACAAGCAGGGGGAGTGAGAGAGGGAGAAGCATGCTTCCTGCCGAGCAGGGAGCCTGATGTGGGACTCGATCCTGGGTCTCTGGGATCATGACCTGAGCCGAAGGCAGTCGCTTAACCAACTGAGCCACCCAGGCGCCCAGTCCTGTTCATTATTAAATAAATAAAACAAACAACAAAAGAAAAACAACTTGCTTTTGTTATCATACTCAAGTTTATTTAGGCTGAAAAGATGACACAGTAAAAGTTTTTGCAGTACGTGTCGTTACCCAAGAAACAATGAAAAATTAAACCTCTGAGTTTGTACCAATTTAGCTCAGTATTGCCAAATAATGGGGGCTTATGGATTATTTGTAATCATAGGTCCCTTGACTGTATCTGCAGTTTTAATTTCCCTAAGGTGAATTCCTCCAAATCCTGTTAAAGTTCAGGTTGTGCAAAGTGTGCTCACTGCCCTGAGGCAAAGGGTGAAAGAAGTGAACTGAATGTTAAAATGTCCACAGTAGTCAGTTTTACTGCATAGCAGCCTTTCCTAGAAAAATGGTAGAAAACAACAGTTGCTGAGACTCAGCAGTTAAACTGAGGAATCAGCCATTGTAAGGTCCAGTTTTGGACTACAAGCCACCATCCAACAGCTCCAGGTGTTATGGATGGATGGCCCCTAGAAAACAAAAGTGAGCCAAGTTGGGGGAGATGCCAAACCAGTTAAACCCCTTAGTCTCCCATCCAGGGAGGGTCCCAGGGAAGGATGCAAACTAAGAATGGGCGGTTGACTTGTGAACTATGTGACTCATGCTTGCTGTTTGAAATGCATATAAACCCCTAGACCGTTGCATTCAGGGTCCTTGCTAAAACCCTGCTGTGCCAGGCAGATACTTGGACCCCAGCTAGTGCTGTGTGATTTGCATTATCCTGAGCATCCTCAGTTCTTTTTGGGGAGGTGGTTGGCCCCAGACTTTATCAGCCATATTCAGAAGAAGAGTAAATTACATTCTGGGATTTGGGTAGATAAACTAATTAATGAATGTCTTAAAGTACTTACATTGCTTTCCTGCCCCAAGGCTTTTTACATCTTCAACTTACCTTCTCAGTAATGTCTCTGAAATCAATTTTATTCTAAATGGAAAATATTGTATCTATCATTGGTCCCAGACCAAAGAGAATTGTTTAAATGTCTTATCCATCACCTACACATCTATCTATTCATAGAAGACAGATAAATGTATATCACTCATGAGTTTTTTTCAGGAATGACTAGTTTATCTTTTCATATTCCAATTATACAGATCCAAAGTCTTTAAATGTATCATGCTATCAGTGAAGTCACAATGCCCAACATAGTTAATTTATCTTCCCATTTTTACATATTGGAATATTCTATGAATGTATAGCAAATATATGAACCATACTTTGGAGTCATGGACATTGCTTTTTACTGAAATGCACCTCTAATATCTATGTCAGCAGTGGTAAATAGAATATCTTGAACAGAAAGACATATCATAATTGTGGAAGAAATAACACTGATTTAAGAATTTCAAGAGTGTTGGGGACGGCGTGATCCGCCCCTCCCGCCATGCCACAAGCCACCAAAAAACTTTGGTGGAGGTACCCATGAATGTGGATGAAAGTCCCTCCAGGCTTTCCCCACCAAGAATCTGGAAAGCCACGTACCCTGTGGGCTGGGGCAATATGTCCTTTGTGTGCCTGGGATGTGCACGTGGGCAAGCGCTCATCCAAGGCATGGAGAGCAATGATCTTCCCTCAAAGTGAAAGAGCTCTGCAAAGTTGCAATCACTGACAACAAAAAATATTTGTTTTCATTGTTCCTTGTCTGTTTAACTACCATAAATTCTTTGACACTATTTCTTCTTACTTTACTTACTCAAGTAAACACTTTTGTTTCTACTTACCATCATTAAAGACAGTTTAATCTTAGATATCCTGCAGCTCTATGGAGGAAATTGTCAGGGTTTTTAAATGGTTAAATAAAGGGCTTAATATAAAAAGTAAAACTATACTAACAAAGACATTGCCACACGCACAAAAGATCCATATTAAAGAGTTCTGAATCCAGTCTTGGAAAAATAGGTTTGAGCAAATGCTTTTACCTTTGCAAAAGAAGTTATTTTTCTCCTTGATGCCAAACAGACTAACTTCTGGTCATTGTGTTAATAATGTAGCTAAAACTTTGTACACGACTCATCTAAGCCTTTCAATTGCTTTCTTGTTTGTAAGACCTGCTTAAAAAACACCATATCATTAGTCTGTCTTTTATTGTCTAGGCACCAAATGTAGAAACTGTAAAAAACCTTACTGAGCAACATGTCCTTGGTTTGGTTTAGGGAGTTAACTCTGAACTGTAGATAGGTGCACCTGCAAAAACATGTTTCACTGATCAAAGCACTATGTTTCTCTAACAAGGACACTGTGTAATCAAAAATCACTTTCTTAAACTTTAACCCAACTGCATCCCCCAACCTCCTCTTGCCTTGGAATAATAAAAAACTGGGACCCTTGACAGTCAGGAAAGACAGAAACAGTAGATGGACAAAAACAGTAAAAAGAGAGAAACAGTAGAGAAACAGTAGAGAGACAGAAACAGTAGAGAGACAAAAACAGTAGAGAGACAAAATCAATAAATAGACAAAAACAGTAGAGAGACAAAAACAGTAGAGAGACAAAAACAATCGATAAACAAAAATAATAGAGAGACAAAAACAATAGACAAAAACAGTAGAGAAACAAAAACAGTAGAGAGACAAAAACAATAGAGAGACAAAAACAGTAGAGAGACAAAACAGTAAAGAGACAAAAACAAAAGCAAAGACAAAGACAAAAGCAAAAAGAGAGACAAAAAGAGAGACAAAAGCAGAGACAATGCCTGAGAGCCTAAGAGCCTAAAAGCCTGAAAGCCATAGACCCTCAAAGAGAGAACCTGCAAAGTGAGAGGCAGAGCCAGGGCCAAAGCTAGAGCCAATGTCAAAGCCAGAGCCAGAGCCTGCTTCATAGGTCTCTCCTGACTGACCTCGGGTCTGTCAGCTTGCATCAAATCTCCGTGTCCATATCATTATTTTCGCCTGCCAGACATCCCTTGGTTCAAGACCCACATCTCTGCTGAGGCTGGTCCCCGACACAAGAGAAAATAGGATGGATCATATAATAGGTTTGTAATACGGTCTGTGGTCAAAGGAACAAGGCTGATACAAAAGCGAAGGTTAAGCAAAGCTTTATTTCGCCCCAAGCATCAGAATTTTTCTGGCTAGCCAGGATCATCTCTCTCTGGGGAGAGAAGGACCATGCCTAACTTTTCAAGTTAGCTTTTATAGGGCATCCCCCTTGGCAAATCACAAGCTGACTAGGGTTGTGAGTTAATTTACATTCCCATGCATAGGGGAAAACCCGCACACCAAGCTGTAGGGACTCACATGGCTTGCCTGAGTTACTTTGCATCTCCATCATCTCCCATCTGAGCCCAAGTACTGGTATCTAGACGTGCATTCTTAGTTTGCATCTAAATACCTCCTGGGAAGCTCCCAGGTTGGTAGATTAAGGGGGTTAACTGGTCGGGGCGTCTCCCCCAACCTGACTAGCCTTTGTTTTCCAGGGGCCATTTGTCCATAACACCTGGAGCTATTTTTCTGAGTAAACAGGGTGGTGGCTTGGATTTTAGAACAGGTCCTTTCAGTTTGCTATAGAAAGTATCATTTTTTCCCATCCAGTAAATTAAGGAAGATACTTGGTTCTACCTACCAGTTACTGAGAAATGATAAATACATTATAATTCTAAAATGCTTCAAATTTTTGGATGGACACATAACAAAAAGCATTTTGCCTTTTTTGCATACTCCCATCACTTTGAAACAATGGAAGGTACAGAGGTCTCACTGAATCCTGTAACTGGGGATCCATTAGGCCCCACAGTAACGTTGTTCTGCATTTAATTCTTGTAAGGAAAGAATTTCTGACAGCTTAGGGGCTTCCTAGCTGGAAATCAATTCCAAGAGGCTGGCATTGCAGATGAAATGCCCAAATCCCGAGACCCCCCAAAGATGACCACCAGAGTCCAGAGTCAAAGCCAAACAGCAAGGGTCGTTTATTGTGAGTTCGAACCTGGACCTCCGTGTACTCGTTACCGGTGACACTAAGAGGCCCCCAGCATACTTTTAGCACAGCTTTTATAGGCAAGGACAAACAAGTTACAGAGAAGTTGGAGAATTTTTACAGTTACAAGCACACGATTGGTTGACATTCTCCCTAGTTTGCTGGTCACCTTATGCCTTGCCTGGGCCACCCAGCAAACCCCCCAGCAAACCACAACGCACCAGATGGCCATGTAGGGGGCTCCGGGAGTGGTCACACAGCCACATTCCTGGAGCTGGATGGCCGTTATCTCTCGTTCTCAGATCTGAAGGCGCAGAGAAAGAGAGAGAGAGAGAGAGACCATGTGGTTACAGGGTGGCTATAGGAGGGCTGCTAGTGTTTTTCCACTTTCTTAGGGTCTGGCATGTGAGTGTACAGAAGCCAGGCGGCTGTTAGAGGTATAAAGCATAATGGTCCCAATTTTATTTCTCACGCTTCTCACAGTAACATGGAAACAACTTCAGGGAAACATGGCCATGAAAATGGCATCCTGAGGTTGTAAACCATTCAAATGATGAGCAGGAATACACAAATACAGAGGGGAGGCCAAAAGAAAGACATACTGAGAAAAGGCTACTGGGGCTAATTGTGGTGGCCAAAGAGGATCACCTTGAAATGGACACAAAGTCAGAAGATGATATTGTTAGCATATATGCATGTACTTCCAGAAATTTTAGTTAAAATAGTATGTTAGCACTCTTTTGTAAGTATTTGAGAATTATCTTAGAATTAAAAATATAAACATATTAAAATGAAAAACAAAATATTATATGATGAAATAGGCTCTATATTTAAGTCAACTAAAATGGAGAACACAAGTAATTTAATAACAAATAAAATAGCATAAAATAATAAATAAACCATTCCATAAAATTGTAATTTCATAGTATAAAACTCGATATAGTCAATTGAATATAATAGTTGGCTTTAATAAATAATGATTATATTAATTTAAAAAAATCTGTTTCCTCCAGATTGGGCTGAAAATTACTTAAAAAAATACTATTTTCCTTTGACAGACATAAATCTCTGAGCATATTTTTTCCCTTGGGATGCACATCAAATATTTGAGCATACCTATATTTTTAAGTATTGGTCACAGTATCAATACTCATGCAATATATATTTAGATGAAAAGCACTTTAAGTTCTTTATATAGTGCTAAATGTCCCAAGAAAAAATTAAAAATCTGTATTCTTTACATTTTAAAATATTTAGTTATATGGTGTCACACAAATAATCACCTAGACATTTTCTGATATTTTCAACAAACACATTTTTCAATGAACACACTGTCTTCATCTATTAATTTTATTTTAATATCTTGAAAAAGCCATAGATTAAAAGGAAAAAAAATATGCACGCATATACTTTATAAATTTGGTTTCCAAACTATTAATTTCCACAGAAAAAGTACTCATTTTATAATTTTTTAAGCTTTATTTAGAGTGCAAATATAGCATACATATAAAATTCTAAATGAGCAAGATAGGATTTGGAAAAAATGTATAAACTAATTATGCTGTTTCGAAAGTTGATAATACTGATCTTCTTACAGTCTTGTTGAGAAAAGTAACATTTGTCAAATGTTGGGGTGGGCTACTGACAAAAGTTTCAATCATGCAGAAAGCTGTTTTTAAATCCATTAAAAAAAAAAAAAGCAAGCACCATTTACATGATAAATTACTCCTAGACAAGAATCTTAGCTGACTACCCAAGTGCTTGATTCTGTTATCACTGATTTGTCCTTCAGTTTTCAACAGAATGAAAATGAAGGACTTACAACTAATTGTGCCAGGAAATAGAGCTAATTTCCTCATACAGCCCAAAAGAAAAAAAAAAATGCATTGTAAGCCATTAAACTTGAGAGTGAATAATATCATGTGCAAAAACAAAGTATTATTAATGTCTTTATTGTCCTACAAAATTTCTTGATTGCTATTCTTAAGTAAATTTGCTTCTGAAAAGTAATATGGAATTCCCTGAAGAACAATAGAGAATAAAAGGATTCAGTTAATAAAGTAAAAAAATTTCTGAAGGAATCTTTAAAAAAAATCAGTTTAATTAGAAAACCTCCAGAAGCCTTTTCTGTGTAAGATAAATGCAGTTTACTAGCATAAATTTCACCCTTAATTTGAAGAAATGTATTTAAACTTTAAACTAAAATCACTTGCTCTCCACTCCTTTAACTTGGTCAATCATCAGTGAAATGAAAGTTGAAACCACAATGGGAAACCATCTTAAATGTGCCAGATTGGAAAACATTAAAAATTAAGTAAAAGCAAAGATGGCAGTATTGTGGAGTTTCTCATCCAGTGTTAGTGGGAACAACCATTTTGGAAAATATTTTGGCATTGTAGAAACAAACTAAAATGGAGTCTTGTCAGAGACAAAATGGAGACAGTTGATGCAGGTATATAAGGAAACAAACTAACCTTATAGAAATTTATTGCTCCTCTCATAAATTAGGAGAGGATACCAGCCAATTCTAAATGCCAAGTCTGTTTAGACCATCTCTATACTTCCTTATTCCCTTGACCAGACTACCCTGATCCAAATAAATAAAAAGACCACTAGGCAACCTTTTAGCTAGAAAAAAAAATAATAATAACTTTCACATTTACCCCATAAAAATACCTTAGACTAAGAGCAATCTGGAACTCATTGCCCCTATAGCCTTGATTTTCCCAGCTTGCAATTGAAACTCTTGCAATAAACTCATATTTCTCCTTTGTTTTATTCACTGTGCAGAGTTTGGTTTTTGACATCATTAGTAAATGCAGTTGAATATGACTTAACCATAACTATCCACTTCAGAAGAGAACCTAAATAATATCTTAATAGACCTTCAAAGATAGAGAGGGACTTTCAAAGGTAAGTTTGTTTTGTTTTGTTTTGTTTTGTTTTTGTAATTGGGTTGTGGCTATGGAATTTTTTTGTTTGATTTTCCATTAAATTGGTCAGATAATTTTCATATGCATTAATGTATGTATAATACACTTAACAATGAAAGGGATTTTATTGTCCTTTCCTTTCCTCTTCCCTTTTATGTCAAGCCAGAAAGCTGGTTCACTAAAATTCTTCCAATGAGAGTAAATGTAATTGAACATTTGAAATTCTCTTGATGAGAAGGGAGGTCAAGCAAGATAATGTGCACCTGCATTTAAAGTTATGAAGGATAACCATTTTTGCCTATAAAATCCTATATGCTTTAAATGTTGAGTACATTTGAACTATTTAGTATTTACACAAGCATATGTACTTATAATACATTATATTGCAACATTAATGTTATTTGGAATTGTATTAGCGTACTAAAAGTGAACACTGCATGGAGAAGTTTGTCTATTTACCAATCCTATATTTTATCTTAACTATGCCCACCACAACTTTTTTCCTTCATGATTGTTTGTCTAGAGGTTAGTGAAATGGCATAGCCCCTACATGAATACTGGTGTTTTAAATTACTTCAGCTAAGTTAATGTGTCTAAAGTGGTTTCCTTCTCTAGTTCCACACAAGTAACCAAAACAATTCTGAAAAAGCAAAAAAACTGGAGGCATCATAATTCTAGATTTCAAGCTATATTACAAAGCCGTAGGGCCACTTGGGTATCTCAGTCCATAAGCATCTATCTTTGGCTTAGGTCATGATTCCAGATCCTGGGATCCAGCACCACATCAAGGTCCCTGCTCTGTGGGAAGTCTGTTTCTCCCTCTTCTTCTGCCTGTTACTCCCCTTGCTGAGCTCTCTCCCTCTCTCTCTCTCTCTGTCAAATAAATAAATTTTAAAAAAGAGAGAGAGGAATATATATATATTTTTTAGAAAGCTATGATCATCAAGATGGTATGATACTGACACAAAAGCAGAAACATAGATCAATGGACAAAATAGAGAAGCCAAAAATGGACCCACAACTGTATGGTCAACTAACCTTTGACAAAGTGGGAAAGAATATGCAATAGAAAAAAGACAGTCTCTTCAACAAATGGTGTTGGGAGAAACTGGACAGCAACATGCAGAAGAATAAAACTGAACCACTTTCTTACATGATACCCCCCCAAAATCCAAAATGGATGAAGGACCTAAATGTGAGACAGGAAACCATCAAAATCCTAGAGGAGAACACAGGCAGCAACTCTTTGACCTCAGTCATAGTAATTTCTTACTAGACACATAACCACAGGCAAGGGAAACAGAAGCAAAAATGAACTATTCGGACTTCATCAAAATAAAAATCTTCTGAACAGTGAAGGAAAAATTCAACAAAACTAAAAGGCATCCTATGGCATGGGAGCAGATATTGGCACATATCTGATAAAGGGTTAGTATCCAAAATCTACAAAGAACTTATCAAACTCAACACCCAAAAAACAGCCCAGTTAAGAAATGGGCAGAAGACATGAAGAGATACTTTTCCAAAGAAGACATCAGATGGTGAATAGACACATGAGAAGATTCAACATCACTCATTATCAGAGAGGTATAGATCAAAATTACGATGAAATAGCACCTCACATCTGTCAGAATGGCTAAAATTAACAACACAAGAAACAAGAGGTGTTGGAGGGGATTGGAGAAAGGGGAATCTTCTTGCCCTGTTGGTAGGGTAAAACTGATGCAGCCACTCTGGAGAATAGTATGGAGGTTCCTCAAAGTTAAAAATAGAACTACCCTATGACCTAGAAATTGCACTACTAGGTATTTACACAAAGAACACAAAAATACAGATTCAAAGTGATACATACACTCTAATGTTTATAGCAGCATTATCAACAATAGTCAAACTGTGGAGAGAGCCCAAATATCCACTGACTGATGAATGGATAAAGAAGAGGTGATGTATCTAAATATATCAGCCATCAAAAAAAAAAAAAAAGAAAGAAAGAAAGAAAGAAAGAAAGAAAGAAAGAAAGAAAGAAAGAAAGAAAGAAAGAAAGAAAGAAACCTTGCCATTTGCAATGATGTGGATGGAACTAGAAAATACTATGTTGGGGTGCCTGGGTGGCTCAGTTGGCTAAAGATTTTTATTTATTTATTTAACAGAGAGAAACACAGCCAGAGAGGGAACACAGTGGTGGGAGTGAGAGAGGGAGAAGCAGGCCCCCGCTGAGCAGGCCAATGTGGGGATTGATCCAGGGACTCCCAGATTATGACCTGAGCTGAAGGCAGAGGCTCAACCACTGAGCCACTGAGGCACCTCTAATTATTCAAATGTTAATTCAAGTTACTTAACATATGTTTTTCTCATCCAGAAACTCACAGGCATACCCAAAAATAATATTCAACCAAATATCTGAGTACCCCATATTATAGTCAAGTTGATGTATACAATTACCATCACAGTCATAGTAACATTGGTCTCATAAGTCAAAATACTTTTCTTATTCTCTTTTTTAGCTTTTAACTTTAGTTATAATTCCTTTTACCCAAAAATAATTTAATTTTTTAATCTAATAAAACTATTTCAATAATTGCTTTATGATTTCTTTGCTTCTTTTCCTTAATAATTTTGTACATTTTAACTTTGACTTTGGATTAGGTCTGCATATTCTATCAGTCCAGTTATATACTGATAAAATAAAGAATTATAATTTGCAATTCATCAAACTACATGCGTTTTTTTCTCATTCTTCAATCCTTCTATTTTCTTTTCATTTTCCTTCCTATTGGTCTATTAAGGTAAACACAGATAATGTTCAACTCTTTGAGCAATACTTAAAGTTAACCTGGGATTTAGCTAAATAAATTAGTATTCAAAAACTGGAGGACTTTACTCCTACAAATAAAATTAAAATATAGACTTTTTATCACGTTTGCTACTAAAGAATTGTGTTGAAGAGTGCTTCCTAACTGGTGATTTATAAAGACCCTCAGGCTCATAATGATTTGAAAATATGCCACAGGCCAATTACTGTACATACTCTCATGACACTCACAAAGCTACAGTAAACACAGGTTACAATAATTTTTTCCAGTAAATGAAGTCATGATAAATTCTAGTAACATTTTATTCTCCAAATAGCTTCGATTACTATATGCACAAAGTATGAACATGAAAATCAGATTTATTTTGCTGTCTGAAATTTTTAATAAGTCCAGAATGAAAGCTACAGTCCAACTAGTCATATAAATATTCCAATATTTTAATCTTTATTTGGGTCTGCAAAACAGTGGGTTTTTTTGTTTTGTTTTGTTTTTTGTTTGTTTTTTTAATAAAAATACATGACAAAGGTCCCTAGTACTGGGACCACTGACATCCAAAGTAAATCAGACATTCTTGTTAGTTTTCCTGCTTAACATACTAAGGCTTTTTTATTTATTGTTCAGCCCAATTCCTTACCCTGTTAGTTCTGCAGAAGACAACTATAAAGAAAAAAAAAAAAGTAGGCTCTATGTGTTATTTGCCTATGCTGTGAATTTTACTATATTACTGAAAAGGAACTACACGTGTAATTATGAATTTATTTCCCTGAAGCACAGCTGTTATGATTTTTACCTTCATTTTTCCCTAAAGTTTCACTCCATTAAGAGACAATGAATTAAGAGACAATTGAGCTCTAGAACTTCTATTTTAAGGGGCCTCCATACCCTTCTAATTTTATTTCTCACTAAAGAATTTTATAAACTTACCCTAAGCAAAAATATCCAAATACATGATTCTATTCATTGCTATTTTTTCTTTGATCTTTGGGTTATTACAAATAATGTGGCAGCATACATTCATTTTTAAGTCTTTGGGTATGCAGATGTTTTTATTTATCTTGAATATATACCTAGAAGTAGAATTATTTGCTGATATGGTAAATGTATGTTTACTATTTTAAGAAACTGTCAAACCATTTTCCAAAAAGATGAGATGATTTTATTTTATTTTTTAATTTATTTATTTTTGAGAGAAAGAAACCACAAGTAGGTAGAGCAGCAGGCAGAAGGAGGAGGAGAAGCAGGCTCTTCACTGAACAGGGAGCCCGATGTGGGGTTCCATCCCAGGATCCTGGAATCATGACCTGAGCCAGAAGCAGATGCTTAATGGACTGAACCACCCAGTTACCCCTAGATGAAATCATTTTATAAACTCATTAAAAATGTATGAATATGGGCGGCTGGGTGGCTCAGTGGGTTAAAGCATCTTTACTTTTCATTAGACTTCACTCTCAATGGTGTTCATTTTATGGGTTTGGACAAATGTGTAATGACATATACCCATCACTAAGTATAATACAGAGTAGTTTCACTGCCCTAGAAATCTGTGTTCCACATATCCATCCCTTCCTACGCCTCCAGCCCCATCACTGAAAATCACTGATCCAGTAAAATACAACATTCTTTTAATCAATATAACTACATTTTCTCTCCCCCTCCTTGTGTTAAATTTATATACTATATCTGTATATGTTCTAAGCCCAAACAAAGACTGATAAAATTAATGTTTTATATAATCATATGCCTTCTAGGGGCACCTGAGTGGCTTAGTCTTTCAGCATCTGTCTTTTAAATCTTTTTAAAATCTTAAAAAAAAAGAAATACCCAAAACTATGCCTTTTAAAGAAGCTAAGGGCAAAAAGAAAGGCAGTATTTAGAGCTTTGTATATCAATCTACTTATTGTATCTATTCCAGGATTGTAAATTTCTTCTTTTAGATTTAAGTAGCAACCTGGTGTCATTTCTCCACTCCAACATTACCCCATTCTTTCTTTGCTTTGTTATTATGTATGTATACCTTTAGAAGTCCAAGGATATATATATATATATATATATTTAAGATTTTATTTATTTTTTTTGAGAGGGAGAACATAGCAGGGGGAGGGGCAGAGGGAGAACTGAGTGGGAAGTCCAACACAAGTTAAATCCCAGAACCTTGGAATCATGACCTGAGCCAAAGGCAGACATTTAACTGACTGAGTTATTCAGGCACCCCTGCTTTATGTAGTTCTAAAAAGACAATTAAAAAACTGGAGAAAAATATATATTTATATTGCTTTTCATAATTACCTACTCAATTACTTTTACTGATGTTCTTTATTTCTGCATGTAGATTTTCATTTATTTTCCCACTTTTTTCAACCTATAAGTTTTTTGTTTGTTTGTTTTTGTTTTGTTTTGTTTTTTATGATTTTATTTATTTGGGAGAGAGAGAGAAACAGCACATAAGTGGGGGAGAGGGGAGAGGGAGAAGAAGCAGGCTTTCCACTGAGCAGGGAGCCCAACATGGGGCTCGATCCCAGGACCCTGTGATCATGACCTGAGCCAAAGGAAGATGCGTAGCTAACTGAGCCACACAGGCGCCCCTCAAGTTATACAACTTTAAAATATATATATTCTTCTAAGCCATCTCTGATAGCAATGAATTCTTTGTCTTTGTTACTAGTGATTGCCTTTAATTCACTGTTATTTTTTATTTTTTTATTTTTTAAAGGTTTTTTTTTTATTTATTTGATAGAGAGAGATCACCAGTACAGAGAAACAGACAGAGAGACAGGAGGCAGAGAAACAGACAGAGAGACAGGAGGAAGCAGGCCTCGATCCCAGGATGCTGAGATCATGACCTGAGCTGAAGGCAGAGGCTTAACCCACTGAGCCACCCAGGGACTTTAATTCACTTTTATTTATGAGGGATAGTTTTCCCAGATATAAGATTCTTGGTTGACAGGTTTTTTGTTTTGCTTTGTTTTTTGTTGTTGTTGTTGTTTTTTCTAGTTATTGTTTTACTGGCAGCACTTTGAAAATGTCATCGCACTGCCTTCTGACCTTCATCGTTTTTGATGATGAGTCAAATTTTATACTTCATGTGATTTACTTGAATGTGACATATCAATTTTTACTTACAGCTTTGAAGATTTTCTTTTTTGTCATTATATTCGAATTGCTTGACTATGTGTATCGAGGTGTGAATATCTATGTTTTACCTCACTTAGAGTTTGTTGAGATTCTTAGATAAATGTATTAATGTGTTTAGAATACATCTTATTAAATTTGGAAAGATTTTGGCCATTATTTCTTTTTTTTTCATTTTTTTTCTTTTTTTCATTTTTTCCATTATTCTTTCTATTCCTCAGATTTGACACTCACTACTGATCCATCTTCAAATCTTCTCATGCTGGAAACCTGGATGGTTCAGTGGGTTAAAGCCTCTGCCTTCAGCTCAGGTCATGATCTCAGGGTCCTGGGATCAAGACCCACATCGGGCTTTCTGCTCAGCGGGGAGCCTGCTTCCTCCTCTCTCTGCCTGCCTCTCTGCCTGCTTGTGATCTCTCTCTCTCTGTCAAATAAATAAATAAAATCTTTAAAAAAATATATTCTTATACTTTCCTCTGCCAATCAATTCTGTTCTTGATCTCTTCTAGTATTATTTTTCCTTTCAGCTATTATACTTGTCAACTCTAGATTTTTCATGTGGTTAAATTATATAATTTGTATCCTTTTGTTGATATTTTCTATTTTATGTGTCATCATTATATTCTCCCTTCATTCTTAAGAAAAAATAAATCTGTTAAATTCACTATTTTGGCCCAGCTTCCCAGGATTGGGAAGGTATGCCTAGCATGGTGTTCAACTAGTGATTGGTCAGAAATCATGCATAAATCTTGAGCCACAAGGCTTTGACCTTTGACTTAGGTCTGTTTGTAACTTAAGACATGGTTCCAACTTGAGGAAGTTAAAAGTCTGCCTTACATTCAGCCGATGAGAATAGCTCCCAATTGTCTCTGGTGTGTCCTGAATAGGCACAGTGTTGTGTAGGTGCACAGATTTCTGGACCAGAAGGGATGGACTTTGATATTAGGAGAACGTTCTATGACTATATCTATTCCTAGTACCCCGGTTAAATTTCTGACTGCTCTGCCATTATTTCTCTGTGCATCACAGTGATTTTAGTCCCTGTCTAATTGTTTTCACTGTGGTTTCCACAAATCATATTTATTTATTTATTTTTATTTATTTATTTTTTTAAGATTTTATTTATTTATTTGACGGAGAGAGAAATCAAATAGCCAAAGAGGAAGGCAGAGAAAGACGGGGAAGCAGGCTCCCTGCTGAGCAGAGAACTTGATGTGGGATTTGATCTCAGGACGCTGAGATCATAAACTGAGCTGAAGGCAGAGGCTTAACCCTCTGAGCCACCCAGACGCCCCTACAAATCATATTTAGAAATGGATTTTCCATGATCTGTTTTATATAAAGTCAAATACCTCAGGTAAATCCCTGAATAGAAATTTCCCAACATAGTGATTGGGCTGAGTATGATGTGAAACTCTTATCCTCACAGACACACAGAAGAGAATCTCTGTGCAACAGAGTTACAACAGGTACAGGAGAGCGTAGAAAGGGAATCGCCAATTTCCATGTCCTTCCCTACTTGTCTGAAATCAATTTAGTGCACCATTCAGTCAGAGTTAATGACATGAGGAGGGCAAATAACAGCATCACACAGAGCATACTATTCCCAAATAGATACTGGTGGGTAGAAAAGAGCAGCGCCTGGCTTAATTGTCACAGACTCCAATTGTTTTTATTGAGAATTTATACATTTTTGAGTAAATTATTTTCAACTTGTTGTATTCTCTCTAATCAACTTCCAGAAATTTTAAATGCTTATTTTTGACTATTTCACCCACTTTTGTTGCTGCTTTTCTCTAGAGTGGGTTTTTCAAGCTCCTTTCAGAAGTCCACCATATATTATTTTTTAATAGTACAAATAAGTATTATTTTAGA
The DNA here is from genome assembly GCA_004023965.1 of Spilogale gracilis. Classification (NCBI taxonomy): domain Eukaryota; kingdom Metazoa; phylum Chordata; class Mammalia; order Carnivora; family Mephitidae; genus Spilogale; species Spilogale gracilis. The sequence continues at coordinate 5,731 of PITA01013344.1, read as the reverse complement.
AAAAGATCTTATAAGTGTCAATGTAGAACATATGGGCTATCTAAAAGCACTTGTTTGAAACTAAGAGGATAATGGAGTAAGTACAGAAATACTTTTACTTCATAATTTTTAGAGCAGAGTCTTATATGCTTCAATTCATCATTAAAAACATATAGATATATTATAACATTTAGGGACTGAGAATATTTTATATAAAATAATACTTAAAGATATGCTCTAACAAGAAAATTATAATAATAAATCCAAGCCTGTTCATATGCAAACACTTAAATAAAAAAGATGTAAGAGTAACATAGATTACATAAAATCATCATAAATACTATCCCAGGTCTTACAAGATATCCAATATTTTTCAATCCTTACCCATTTTACTTGCATATGTCCTGCCATTAAATGCTTTATGTCAGTCACACATCCTCTTCTCATCTCTCTACAAAGAATTCAAATATAATATATGTCCACTTTCTTTGTTTTTCCTACCAAACACCACTTACATAGTTTTGTCATGTAGAGTATAATTTTAGTGGAAACTTGGGGGTTTACAGTGAAATAGGTTATATTATAACACAGTAGAGAAATTAAAACCTAATGAAAGTATAAATTTCCACTTAAAAAAAAATCTTGTCTGAACATGTAATTGTACAACATAAGAAATAAATCTAAAAGTTATATGTAAATGTATAACAAATGTATGTTTGTATAGAAATGCATAACAAAAATGGAAGTGACCAATAAAAACAATATTAAAGAAGCTTAAAGCAACAAAGATTAAACAATATAAGGTATTTTAAAAAATAAATTTATAATAAAAAAATGAAGAGACTTGTTATAAGTATTTCATGTCCATGTGAAATATTTATTTATTATCTATCTATCTATCATCTATCATCTATCTATCTATCTATCATCTATCATCTATCTATCTATCATATATCTACCCATTTATCCTTTAAAGATTTTATTTAGGTAACTGTGAGATGGAGAGAAAGAGTGAACATGAGCAGGGGGAAGAGCAGAGGGAGAGGGAGAAACAGACTTCTTGTTGAGTTGAGCAGGGACCCCGGTGCAAGACTGATCCTGGGACTACAAAATCATGACCTGAGCTGAAAGGCAAGTGCTTAACCAACTGAGCCACCCAGGCAACCCACACGGAATATTTAAATATGAAAACTAAAACTGTTTAGAAATGAAAATAGAAATAAAGCTATAACCTACATGGGAGACTTTAATATTCTGTTTTGATATATGTAGTAAGAAGAAAATAAGTGCCTAGAGCATGGTTTTGTAGTAATTTCTCTACCTAAGGATACAGAATGCCTTAGGACTTTATATTTTATTCCTAACCATTTAAGCCAATATAAATCTTAATAAAGCATAAAGTATAATCAAATAGCTAAGCTGAGTATATGTCTCACATACATATTTTTTTTAGTTATTTTATGTTGTCCATTCGTTGTAGATTTAGGATTTATGAAGAGTTACATAAACTTTTATAAAATTGTGAAAGGCATTACTTGTTACGTTCTTAATTTTAGGATTTGAATTTCTTTTTCTTTTAATCTATGCCACACAGCAAAATTCAACAGCTACTAATGTTATGCTATGATTATGCCAGTGATTTGATCTCTTGTGAATAAACTTCTCCAAGGTTAGGAGCTCCCAGCTGTTTACCCATTTGGCTCATATTTAAGAGCAAGTAGGAAATCATACCTCTACATTGCCAAAATATTTCCCACTGCCAGAACTACACGGCCAAGGATGCTGAGGAAACCATAAGGTGACGTTTGAAAAATATAATTCAGAATACGTTCTTTCTATTTTCTGGTGTGTATGCTGATATTTCAGATAAGGAAAAAAAAAACATGAAGATGGAGGAAACACAGTAATTAAGTTTATGGAGTTTAATCTTAGAAGCTTTAAAAATTTATAATTTATAGTGGATTCCCACAGTTCCTACATATCATTAGGACCGTAGCAAGTAAAATAAATATAAGCTTTATTACTTGGAGTTTTAAAAAAAATTATTTTGAAATAAAAACTTATTTAAAAAATATATATGAATAATAAGACTGATTCAAATAACATAACAAGGGCATTGTACTTATGGAAAAATAAGGCTTCGGGAACATCAAAATCAATGCACTTTCAAAACAATTTAGATATCATAGTCTATAATTTAAGGTAACCCAAGTTGCATATGTATTTATGTATTCATAAACACAATAATATTTCTTTAGTTGGAAGTATTGTTTTACTTGAATTGTGATGCATGTTTATTGATACTTCTTTATAGAAGTAAGTACAATTTTCACACCTTATATTTAAGTATTGAGGAAGCAATCATTTCAAAAGTTGTGAAGAAATTCCTAGTAGAGAAAGGAGCTCCAGGATCCAGAAACAGTAGTAGAGTGGAACAAAATAAAGCTTCTACATGCTACTTTTAATGTGGAGAAGTGGCAGTTTCTATAACCATGCCTTAAGTTGAGAACATAAGAACATTGGGATGAGGAACTGAGGTCAGAACAGGTATTAGGACAGGTATTAAGTTCTTTTCTCTTTTCTTTTCTTTTCTTCTCTTTTCTTTTTTTTTTTTTTTAAGATTTTATTTATTTACTTGACAAAGAGAAACACAGCTAGAGAGGGAACACAAGCAGGAGGAGTGAGAGAGGGAGAAGCAGGATTCCTGCTGAGCTGGGAGCCTGATGCAGGGCTGGATCCCGGAACTCTGGGATCATGACCTGAACCAAAGGCAGTCACTTAATGACTGAGCCACCCAGGTTCCCTACAGGTTTTAAGGTCTTATCTGTTTTTCTCCCCCTTGCTCATTCCATGCCAGCCACATTGAACTCCCTGCTGTTCTTCAAACATGCCAGGCATACTCCAACCTTAAGACTTTAAATATATATGTTTTTAATTTGACAGAGAGAGAGATCACAAGTAGGCAGAGAAGCAGGGAGAGCGAGAGGAGGAAGCAGGCTCCCTGCTGAGCAGAGAGCCTGACGCAGGCCTCCATCCCAGGACTCCAAGATCATGACCTGAGCTGAAAGCAGAGGCTTTAACCCACTGAGCCACCCAGGCACCCTGCAACCTTAAAACTTTAACTTGGCTGTTCCTGTGCTTGGAATTCTCTTCTCCCACATATCTGTTGTCTCAATTTTACTCTTCCTTCAGTCTTTGCTCATATCTCATTTTCGTGTTGACTTCCCTGTAGAATACTGCCCCACCATCCTTTCTGTTGCTTTACCCTACTTTCCTTTTCATTTTATATTTATAATATGCTTTCCCTTATTATGTAATTGTGTTCTCTCAATAAATAATTTGTATATTATTTCTCCTATTGTTACTTGTTTCTACCCCTGGAATATATGCATCTTGAGGTCAAGTAATTTAGTTCTGTTAATTGAGGTAGTTCACATAGAACAGTATCTTCCACATAATAGGCACCTGACATATATCTCTTGAGTGACTCACTAATAAGCACATCTTAAAAACTACTGGTAGTACAGTTGTCTAAATCAATGCACAGACATTGCTATAAATGGGCTTTTTCTTTACTTCTTAGTTACTATTTATACAATAATTAGTGAAAACAATATCTAGAAATAATGTTAATTGCATCTTGATTCTTTTTTTTTTTTTAAGATTTTATTTATTTGAGAGAGAGAGGGAGATAGCACAGGAGCAGGGGCAGAAGGAGAGGGAGTGAGACAAGGGAGTCTGACAGGGGGCTCGATCCCGGGACCCTGGGATCAAGACCTGAGCTGAAGGCAGATGCTTAACCCACTGAACTACCCAGGCACCCCTTGCATCTGGACTTTAACCCTAATTCTTTTATTCCTTTCTTTGTTTTCTAATAACACATTACTTTTGGAAATTTCTATATCCCTAGAGCAAGTTTTTTTTTATTCTTATCACACATATTTATTCAAAATAATTTATATGTCTCATATCAGTGATTTAGTGAAATGTCTTTAAATGTAGGTATCTTCTACAGGATACAGGATATTTATTCTGTTCTCATGTGAGTATAAGTGCTAAAATAGAGAATATTTGGTAAAATTAAGAAAGAAAAAAATACACCATACACTCACTTCCCCTCAAAGCATTCTGGAGATGAAGGGTTTTATTGATTTCTGTGGCTTTAAGTGAAACAAAAATAATTTGCAATGATCAACAGATGAGCACATTTTCTCCTTACTAATCTTACCCTGGATATTTTTAGCCTCCATTCTGACATCCCACATACTAGTTGCCAAATCATTCACACCAACACACTCAAAATCCCTCCTTTTAGTGTAGTATCTGAGATTAAACCCTGGGGTATTACAATCCACTTGTGAACACTGATATGTAATATGATGACATATTTTAGTTAACATTATTGCTGAGTAGGATGGTTTGTAAGATTGAATACAAAATTTGACTTCAATTTGAGTTTCTCTTTGTTTCTTGGTCACTTGTGCTCATTTAATTCATCATTTATTTTGTTTTGTTTTCTTTATTTTTAATTGGAATGAATTAGCTTAAATTGCCTTTAAACCTTTTCTATTTGGACACCTGGGTGACTCAGTCAGTTAAGCATCTGCCTTCAGCTCAGGTCATGATCCTAGCGTCCTAGGATACCTTTTCTGTGGGGAGCCTGCTTCTTCCTCTCCTCCCTCCTTCTGTTCTCTCTCACTTTCTCTGTCTCTCTCTCTCTCTTTAATAAATAGAAAAAGTCTTTAAAAAAATTAAAAAAAAATAAAATCTTTCCCATTCATCTAACTTTCTTTTTCTTTTCTTTTCTTTTTTTTTTAAGATTTTATTTATTTGACAGAAAGAAACACAGCCAGAGAGGGAACACAAGCAGGGGGAGTGAGAGAGGGAGAAGCAGGCTTCCCGCTGAGCAGGGAGCCCGATGTGGGACTCAACCCTGGGTCTCCGGGATCATGACCTGAGCCGAAGGCAGTCGCTTAACCAACTGAGCCACCCAGGTGCCCCCCATCTAACTTTCTTTAATTCCAACATTCTTTTATAGGTAGGGACTATATTCTGACAACATTTCTTGCATAAGACCTGTTACCAGTTACCACAATAGTTGTTGTTATTCATAGAACGTTTTCCTTTAACTCATGTACACAGACTCAGAAAGCAATTTCCTCTGAAAGAATAAGATGCAATATGCACACAGACAACTGATAAACTTAATAATTTACTTCGAACTTGAAAAGCCTTGTCATGATAAGATCTTCAAATAGTTGTACATCTATAATTTTTACAACACTTGAATTAAACCAGTATGAAGTTCTAAAAGATCTAAATGCCAGCCAAGAATCAAAGACCTTAAATCACAAGTTGAGGGAAGCATATATATACATGTGTGCACACATGTGATGTGTATACTACACATATTTATAGCTAGTCTCTAATACAAAATTTGACTAGTGTTATTTATGTATCATAAATTGTTATTTATATTATGATCTGTTTTCCTAAGAAATAAAAAAATCTAGTTAATTGCAAACTCTTCACTTAATAATGCAACTTAGATTCTTATCTAGCTTTATTAGCTTTTGAAACACGTGCAAACCAGTTTAATAAACTACAGTTTTCAAGAAATTTTTATAAAATTAAATCATGTATCTTGTGTATTAATTTTCCAATATTAACATGGTCCACTCCATTGTTGATTTAAGATGAATATTTAAAATGACAGTGAATGGCATATAAAAGTATGTCCATCTGCACGACA
>PITA01013343.1:22289-58091 GCA_004023965.1 Spilogale gracilis | reverse complement strand
TGTATATCTTCTTCGGAGAAGTGCCTCTTCATGTCTCTTGCCCATTTTTTGATGTGTTCATCTTCTTTTTGGGTGTTGAGTTTGAGTAGTTCTTTATAGATCTTGGATACCAGCCCTTTGTCTGTAGTGTCATTTGCAAATATCTTCTCCCATTCTGTGGGTTGCCTCTTTGTTTTGTTGACTGTTTCCTTTGCTGTATTTTACTCTTCTTTTGATTAACTCCTAGAACAAGTCTTCAACTCTACCGCCATGATTTGAGAAATTAGCTTCTATACCTCCACTCTGTACTTGCTTAATTTCTGGCCCAGTTTGACAGTTTCCTTATCAATTCCCTGGGATAAATTCTATCCTCGGCCAACAATTCAATTCTGGGACCACAGAATTCCTCACCAAGCTGTTTAAAATCACAGACCCAGGAGCACCTGGGTGGCTCAGTCATTAAGCATCTGCCTTCGGCTCAGGTCATGATTCCAGGGTCTCCAGGAGCCTGCTTCTCCCTCTCCCACTCCCCCTGCTTGTGTTCCCTCTCTCACTGTGTCTCTCTCTATCAAATAAATAAATAAATAAATAAAATCTTTAAAAAAATAAAATCAGGGACCCAAATGATATTTTGCTTGGCCTTGCCCTTCCTAGAAATGATTCAGAAAAATGGGATAAATACATATTTGGAGCATGAGAGAGGATGAAAAACTTCCCTCTTCTACTAATCCATCTCACTTTGGGGGAGAGAAAAAACAGTGATTTTGTTTAGTCCCCTGAATAGAGAGAGCAGTGGGTGGTCTAAGTTAGAGGTTTGAAGCCTCCTCTCAGTCTCCAGATGTGGGTGTGTTCTGCAATGTTGGATTAGTCCAGTGGGGAAGCAAATGGCTGGAACAGCTGAAGTGCAGCATTTTCGCTGAATATTCCCTTACCGAAGAGTCAGCAAGTGCCTTTGCAACTGTTAGCTTTCTTTGAAAAAGGACTTCTGACCATTTCGGGGAGATCTGTAGAGATAGGAAGGCTCAAAAGCAGATCTCTCTTGCAAAAGTTCTTTAATTAAAACTGGCGGCCAAAACCCACAACAGAGGAAAACAACCGGTTTCTTTGATATCATTAATTAAAAAAAATCATAATGGGGCCCTCTCAGTCTTTGGGACTGAGGAACAAGAGGGTAAGAACCAACTCTGAACAAAACCACAGCCAGGAGTCCCTCCCCCTACTCTTTCAACCAGTCTGCCCACCTCCCCACTATGATATTGGTTCCTATTTCTTCGTAGATCCTCCTTTCCCAGGGACTGAATTTTCACCTACTCAAGGCATCATCCTACAACAGTATGCTCTCCAGAGTAATTTTTGCAAGCCCATGCCTGTTACATTAGGGAAAAAATATATATATTTGAATCGTGGCATTTCAACACCCCCTCCTGCCAATGCACAGTTCTCTCACCATTTTGCCAAATCCTTGCAAAGCTGGCCTTACCAGGGATCACCGGTAGCAGGCGCTAGTTGTGTGTCTGTCAGGAACTATGTACAGAGCATAATTACTTAGTAAATCCTATTAAATTGAAGCCCACCATTATTCATTTATTAGCGGTATTGGTGAATTTGTGAACTACATCCATAATGAAATCCCTTTTGAATTTCACAGTCTTCCCCCACTGACCTATCAGAATGGCTCACCAGCTCTGCTAACAAGCCCTTGTGTGTGCTTCAGTATGACACATTATTTCCTTTTCTTGGGCTTCACTCTTGCAGGGAAATGACCAGAAATTAGATACCAAGATGAAAAACAGGAGAGGATGGACCAAATGTGGCCTTTATGGTCTTAAAACAATTGACGCCTGGTAATACTAGAAGAGCAGATGAAGCAGATCTTCATGGATAATTTTTTTTCTTCCACGTATATGTCATTCAGTTATCTTAATCAGTGTGAATGCTTTGGGGTTTATTAAAAAACAAAACGAAACAAAAATCAAAAAAACACTAGAATGTCTATTGGCATGGTGATGGCTTGGTGATGCCCGAGGAGTGATTACAAATTTTATAAACTGATTTCCCCTCCGTGAGACAATCTATCCTAGCTAATTTTACTCCACTGTTCCTAGAATCATCATTCTACAAATTTCAACGACCCGAACTGCATAAGGGTGCATATGTCATTTGCATATGTTTCACATAGTCATAAGACTTCCCACAAGCAAAAGGAAAGTGATACTCATTGACTAGTTCCTTGAGGCAATTAGGGTTAGGATACTGCCTAGCGAGGGCTGGGGCTGCAGTTCCCGCAGAGACTCGGTAGATGGCAGTGTGTCATGCAGGTTCCTGAGCTTTGGCCACTCAACGCAGGGGCGGATGACTGGGAAGAGATTGAGATTCTGGATGTGAATGCTGTTTTTTTCCAGCCCAGTAAGAGGAAGAGGTTGTCCTCCCGGGAAATGATTTCTTTGCATAAACTTGGTTTTGCTGAATCAGTAAACTGCAGTTACGTGAACTGATCTGACCCTCGCCAATGTTAAGCTTCTTTAATTTAAATCTGCAAAAAATCTGAACTTCAAAACTCTTCTTCAATGCATGGCATAATCTTTCAGTTATATGATGTGCTGACCTTCCCAGGCTTCATATTTTATTAATTCTTAAAACAAGATCACTCTGGACAAAGTACAGATAAGTCCTCTGGACATTTTGTAAGCACATGCTGGGTATACCAGGACTCGAGGCTTGTCTCTGCAGCATCATGAGTAGGCTAATTTGAGCATTCAGTGTCTACTTGCAAAAGCCATGCTTAATTAGGTGACTGTGTTTTCTTTGGTTATTTTGAAGAATTTTTTTATATTTTTGCATATTTTCCCACAAATTTAATGTTTACTTTTCACTAGTCCTAAAAGATACTTAAGGTAATTAAATTCTGTAAGGTATTACAGAAGGAATAGACATCTAGCTTTGTTAAAGATTTAAAAACTGTGAGTACTTTGTTAATAAGCAAAGAAATCGTTTTTAATATGCTGCTCATTATAAAACACCAACAAAGAAGACCTTTGTTGACATCTGTAGCAGGTATATTTAAAAAAGAGCATTTCCTTAAGATAGGAGCTCATAGAAGAAAGGAGAAATGTTGCATGTAAATCATGTATGCACTTAATTAATAATGTAAGTAGACACATACCCATGCTAACACTTTCCCAACCTTCCCTTCTGTCTGGCTTTGCTCCGACCTCTGTTTGGCTGTGCGTGTGGCCTGCCTAGCCTTTCCCACCTGGACAAATATGCTACATCATATTTATTTTTCCAGATCTCTTTGTCCATTGAGATTTCAGACCTCCACAGTCTCCTGGAACTCCTAGCTTTGGCTCTCTTTGGCCTGACTCGCTCTGCCAGCACATAGGGCCCAGTTAGGGCTGAAATGCTAGGTTTTCTCAGAGTTGCGTTTGGTGTGGCAGAGGCCTTTGGATTCCAGAATTATGTTGGTGATTGTAAGGGTCTTTTTCCTCAGTGGCTTCAACACATCTTCTCTGGGGATTGCTTTTCCCCTTTCTCTGAACTCTAGCGTATCTCAGAGTTTTGCCCCCCAGGCTCTCCTTTCCCACACTGCACAGACATCATGGACAATACCAACCACTTTACTGACCCCCCCCCCCAGTTACCATTTACATGTATGTACAAATACCTTCTGCTCCCATCTATGGAGACATGTGGATGTCTTGCTGCTTCCTGTGCTTCCTGTATTAGGGGCATGGGTGGAGGAGTTAGTACATTATTTGTGGTAGGAAGACACGAATTAATACATTCATTGCAAACTATCAGTCTGTAATACATGTCAGATACTTTCTGTGGACAGTCATCAATAATTGGAATTATTTTAGGGTGGGAGAAAGACTTGGCTAGAAAAAGAAATCTACACCAATTATTTTTATTTCATTCACAGAAGAGAGATGACTTGACATTGTTTTCAAAGGCCTTTGATGCTATTTTAAAAAATGAGCATGGAATGGTATGAACGGTTGGAAAAGAGGATGTCCAAAAACATACCAAGATATGCTGTCCTTTGTTATCTATATGTAGACATTGTTAAAAAGATATATGCATGGCCAACGGTCCATTATACACCACCGAGTGCCTTGTCTACTTCTCAACATCATTTACTTTGTCATTTACTTGTCCCACCTCCTTAATTATGCTGTAACATAAAGCTTGTCAGCTGTGTCAGTCCTGCCTTTTGGATCGCCTTAGTATTTGGCAGAGTACCTCAAGACAGTAGATAATCAATATTCGTGTGTGAGGTATGAGCTGTTGCTGGCTCTTCAGGAGTGGGAAAATTATCTTGCTTAGTTTATTTAGATTTACCCCATGACAACGGGCAGCACGCTGCTAAGACCCTGCCCTGTGTTTAGATGATGGATAAATGAAAGATTTGACTGCACAATGCACCCTGTGCTGTGTTCACAGGACTGTGCTGACTTTGCTAACTAGTCATTACCAAATCTCACTGTGCAATGATACTATGCTAAGTAACTCATAAACAAACAAGCTAATGCCTAGGCATTCAAGTACTATGAAGGACATTTAGAATTATAGAAGATCCAATGAGTCACATCCCTCTCTTCAGTTCGGTGATAAACTATCAATAAAATGCAAAATATGGCATTTTATACAAAAATGTAGGTGGGATCCAGGGTTTTCAATGCCTAGATGAAATGTAATGAGTTACTATGACTATCAAAATAGCATGGATTTAGGGACGCCTAGATGGCTCAGTTGGTTGAGCGACTGCCTTCGGCTTAGGTCATGATCCCGGAGACACGGGATCGAGCCCCACATCGGGCTCCCTGCTCGGCAGGAAGCCTGCTTCTCCCTCTCTCACTCCCCCTGCTTGTGTTCCCTCTCTGGCTGTATTTCTCTCTGTCAAATAAATAAATAAATAAATAAATCTTTAAAAAAAAATAGCATGGATTTATAGTTCCAGAAGTTAAAAAAATATTAAGTTAACTCCTCTTTTAGTCAGACTTCAATTGTACTGGATTGTACAGACCTTTGGATTGTACGCATAATATATAAAAGTCACAAAATACTGATATGACCAGAGTAGAAGTTGCTTTCTGTCTCATGTGAAAGATGACTAGCAGTACATAACCAGAGAGGTACAGTAACACACTGAGTGCACACAGCTTGATAGAGTCTTAAATTCGTCATTGGAGAGCATAAGATGGTAGCAGCACCCACTTCATATGGAGCTGCAAGAATTTAATGCTAGAAAAGAGGTGAAGTACTTAGGAAAACACCTGGCAGAGAGTAAGTGCTCAGTAGGTGTGATTTTTTAAATGTGAGGGAACCACAAATGAGTCAAGTGACCAGCATTGCCGTGGCACATGAAGGAAGGATGCAGGGTACCACGAGAGGATATAATAGGGGTTTTCAACTTCGTCTAGAGAACAGTCCCTCCCCTCAAGAACCAACACCCCAGCTGAATGTTTGAATGATGGGTGAATAAGTGTTAGCACGGTGGTGAGTTGGGGTTGGTTCCAGTCAGAGAGAACCAACTCTTCTGAATAGTGAAGAAGCATAGGGAAGAGATGAAAGAAGGTTTGGGTGCCTGGGTGGCTCAGTTGGTTAAGCATCTGACTCGATTTCAACTCAGGTCATGAGCTCAGGGCTGTTGGATTGAGACCCACTTTGGGTTCTGCACTGGGCAGGAAGCCTGCTCAAGATTCTCTTTCTCCCTCTGCCCCCCAACTCACGTGCACATGTGCTTTCTTTCTCTATCAGAAAGAAAGAAAGAAAGAAAGAAAGAAAGAAAGAAAGAAAGAAAGAGAAAGAAAGAAGAAAGAAAGAAGGAAGGAAGAAAGAAAGGAATAAAGAAAGAAAAAGGAGGTTTTATGTTTAGATTTTAGAGGGTGAGGCTGGAGAGAGGGGCAGAGGCCAGGAGGACATTGTAGGGGCCTTGCTGCGTATCTGGAGAGTGATGGGCAGCTATCAAGGAGGCTGAATGCCTGGACCTCTGCTTTGTTCCCCGAGCCGGACTGATAGTCTCTGATCTCCGTGAGGCTGCTGAGGCTCAGGTAGGACTGCAGGCAGCTCGCCTCGATCCACTTCCATTCCCAAAGTGGGGGTGAAGCACAACATGTTCTGAGAGATTTGCAGGCTGCATTTGATTAATACATTGACTGTCAGCTAATTAGGTGGAAAGGAAATTTATTTTGACTCAGACTTCCTCACCTACACAAAAATATTTTGACAGTCCGAATCTGAAGGAGAAAATATATGGATAATCTGAAAACACTTACATTTGGCTCTGGAAACCACAATAGATAAACAGACCCAGGGGCAGGGTCACATACGTGCTCCTGCACACTCACCCCTCTCTCGAATTCATATTGTCTCCCTCCAGCCTTTGCTCCACATCTGGGACCTACAAGCTAAATGAAGGGTGGCCCCCCTGGGGGTGATGAAGCATTACTCTTTTATTTGAGGGTGGGTGGCCTGAGGTCATTGACACATAGAGACTCAGGTTAGAGCTTGTTATTTTTACAGATAATTTGCTGTAGATAAAGACATCTCTTGCCAGTTCTTACACAGATAGGAACACACAGTGTAAATAAAACACATGCACATTCCATTTTTTCTCAATATTTTTGACAAAAAAATAAAACAATTCAAAGGAACAAAAAATAAGAAGTCTATTAATAGGCTCCGAGTAGAGGTTACATATCAAATATGTAACTATGGAGTCTAACCATCCTTGGCTTTTTTGGTAGTCTGTTCTTTTTGTTTTTTTTCCATGACTCAGCCACCCTGTCCCTCCTCCTTAACCCCCCAGCAATCCTGTGTAGTCTGTTCTTTAAACTTAATGCATAAGTGGGACATTCTGCATATAGGTCTCCTCCTGCTTTATGAAGGTCTGAGTTACAACACTTGGATTTTACAAAAGACCTACATTAGTACTTCTCTTCACTAATGAAAGGTATCCAAACAGGATTTTCACTTTTATTAAAAAAAAAAAAAAAAAGGTGAGAAGTGAAAATCGCGCTCAGTGTTTGCTTTGTGGCAACGGTTAGAGGCAACGTGCATGGTGATCAAGGAGCGAGCAGTGCCCCTTGAGCTCCTTCCCTGGGACCGACAGATGCTCAGCATTTCAGCATCCAGCCGCCAGAACTTGGGCAGGTGTCTGTGAGCACCTGCGCTTTTTCTTGATTTGTTTTGTGCCTCCATTAGTAACAGGTGTCCTATGGTATCAGAAATGTCGAAGAGGTTATCTTTGAGTCTGGGGACACTCAAAAAACTTTTCATCTAAATTAATGGGAATTGCTTCTTCACTTTACACCACTTTTTAAGGAACATTCTACCTTTCAATAGTGGGGGAAATTGGATTCTAAAGTGCCAAACATATTTTCTTTGTGGAGTTTTCCATATCTTCCAAGGATCCAAAATAGGATCCTTGGAAGGGGAGAGTGTGGGAACTCTATTAGCAAATTTTGGTGACATGAATAATTCAGAGAGGTGCCCTCCATCTTCTGCCCTTTAGACAAATGGTCCATCTTAATGGAAGTGGACAGCCAAGAGCAGGGTAGGACAAGGTTTAGTGACAAGAAGAGGTTGCAAACCAGCCGAAGCTCCACACCAGTGGTCAGGAGCTCACTATTAAAAGCTGCCCCACTGTAGCTTCTCCCTTTGGAAAAATACAAACTGTGTTTTGAGCAAACACATTATCTCATCATATCCTTGCAGAGAGACCTTATGTTCCTGACAGGGCTGAGTGTGCCTGGCTCCCTGCCCCACCCCCCTCCCCATTACCAGTGGCTGCATCTTGTTGAATTAGTATGTGTGAAAGTTGATTTCTTTTTTAATCAGGGAACTATGGAAACAAGCTTATTTTGTGATTTAATTTTCACTCATGGAGGCACTAATGATAATTAAAAATGACTCTAAACTTTCAGAAAAATCCATGCACATTTTTGATATGTTGTCATGAGAGTATGAAGATATTGCATATAAGTGGCTCCAAGTATTTTCAGCACTTAAAAATGAAAAAAATGAAATTTCTCACAAAATTCAGCATTATGGTAGTAATGAGGAACCCGGGAATTAAAGTATTTCCGGGGAAGAATTATTTCTTCTGCAGATAAAGGCTCAGCAACAGCAACAAGTCCATGAACGTTCAAGACACATTCTGAAATGTAAATCTAAAATCTGAAATGAAAAATGTAAAATCAGTGAAAAATTATGCTTTTTGTGATAAGCGTCCGTGGAGGGCCTGGTAGATGTTAGTGATAGAGACCAACCCGAGTTGGTATCGTTACTGCAGTTCAGTAATTTTTTTTCAAAAAATTTTTATTTATTTATTTGACAGAGAGAAACACAGTGAGAGATGGAACACAAGCAGGGGGAGTGAGTGAGGGAGAAGCAGGCTTCCTGCCAGATAGGGAGCCTGATATGGGACTCGATCCTGGGATTCTGGTATCATGACCTGAGCTGAAGGCAATCGCTTAACCAACTGAGCCACCCAGGAGCCCTGGCAGTTCAGTAATTTAAATAGAAAAAAACTGAAAAGATCCTCTTTATGATGGGGTGGGAAAGAAGAAAAAAGTTTCATTGTTTAGCCTAATCCTATGAATGAGTTCTGGAACGGCAGAAGCCACACAAGAAAGACGGTTGGGTTCATCTTTAGGGGCTTCCGTTGGCAAAAAACTAAGATTTGGAGCTGCCATGTAGAGTTACAAAATTGCTGGAGAGCAGTGGACTTCCGTTATCCAATTAAATATCTGTGGGAAGCCAAGTTTCTTTACAGAGTTTCACCGAAACAGCGTCATCACATGTGAGCATAGAGCCATATTTGATTGGGAATTGTAAAGGGTTTTCGAACACACAAATTCATGAGACTGTCCTCACTAGTTGTATTTTTTCATTGTTGTTTTGGGAAATCGTTATCATTTAGAAAACGAGGTTATTTATGTTAACGTATGTTAGTTTTGTTAATTTAAGTGTGTCAAATAAATCTTTAGAAATGTGCTTAGGTTAATTTGTAATACTGTAAATATAGAGAAGTCTCATTCTCATAAACAGAAAACTTTGGGGGGTTTTCAGTTATGTTTAAGAGTGGAAAGGGGCTTGAGATTAAATTTTTTTGTTTTGTTTTTAAGAGTCCTTGCTGCAGATATTTATCTCATGGAAATGGAAACAGTAACCAGATAAAAGTAGAGGGGAAACTGTTAGATTGGCTTTACAGCAAGAGCAGGACCCCTGTGCATTGGGAGGTTATTCAGAATGTGTAGGTCTCAGGGAGAGGATTTAGTCTTGCTTTCTCAGCAACAGGAACTCATTGGCCCTCTAATTCCCGTTTATTTCAATGATTGTGCCGTAGTTCTCTTTCATTATGACTTTTACTGCTCCTTTTATTTCTAATATAAACATTATCTAATTTATCATTTAAATCAGGCTGATTTTGAAAGTGACCAGGAATATTATTAATAATAATGGCAGAACAACAGGCTTACCTGACTGCTATCTTTCTCCTCCTGTTCAATAACTGTTCCCCAAGAGTAGAATTACTGAGTCCCAGGATATGAAAAGTGTTCTAGACCCTGTTCATTCAAAATTGTTTCAGAGATAATACCAATGATGACATTAACGAAGACTTCAGGAGATTTCAGCAGTGTATTTCTGTATTGGATCTCCAAAACTTCTTGTTTTTTTAAAGTTGAGTTCTGAAATTAGAGAATCTCATTCAGATGGCTGTAGGTTTCCTAGTTTAACTCAAAGAGGATAGCTATTAGAAAATTTGGGGTGTGACTTTACACCATCCTGCTCTGCAGGGAGGAGTAGGGTTGCTTCAGTTTACTTGGTTAGATGGAGATAATCCAATCTTTGGGATCTTTGGGGCGGAGACAATGACCCTCCTTGTGGGTGGAGACTGCGTCCCAGGGCTATATAAGGCCAGACCATCTGCATTCAAACTTACTCCAGACAGAAGTCAAACCTAGGAGTGGTAGAGGTATAATCGGCTTTGGATCTTCAGGACTGCTGGAATTTTCCAAATTAGTGTAGTGGTGTAAGTGCTCTCTTCTGTCTGGGCTATCTCCACTGTCCCATTTCTCTCTCTTTGGCTACAATTTATCTTTTAAATTTTTTATCTCTGGATTTCAGGAGAGAGTCATTCTTATCCTGCATCAGGGAACTTTTTCCACCTTCTACTCTAACATTGCCAGTTAAATTTTTTACATATGACTTCAGGGGTTTCTATTATTATTATTATTATTATTATTATTATTATTATTTTCTGCAAATGTGTATTTTTATGTGTTTTCAGCTACGATGTATGTGTTCTAAAATGGTTCCTTATCTTCTAGCATGATTTCTTAAAGATGTTCTTGGGTTTTCATTTAAATATACTTACTACTTTTTTTTTTCTTTCTCTAAATTTTTATTTAAATTCCAGTTAGTTAACATACAGTGTAATATTAGTTGCAGGTGTAGAATTTAGTGATTCAACACTTGTAGACAACACCCATTGCTGGTCACAAGTGCCCTTCTTTTTTTTTTTTTTTTTTTTTTTTTTTAAAGATTTTATTTATTTGACAGAAAGAAACACAGCCAGAGAGGGAACACAGCAGGGGGAGTGAGAGAGGGAGAAGCAGGCTTCCAGTCGAAGACAGAGCCCGATGTGGGACTCGATCCCGGGTCTCCAGGATCATGACCTGAGCTGAAGGCAGTTGCCTGACCAACTGAGCCACCCAGGCACCCCACAAGTGCCCTTCTTAATCCCCATGGGTGAAATGCCTGTTTAAGAAATACTACTTTTAAAAGCTGTGTTATAATTAATGGAATAATTTCATTATCTTTACATAATTAGACTATGTCTATCATGTTGTCTATCATTTGGGGTCATAGACAAGACTGAAAGGACAACTTTTTACAAACGTAGCATTTTTTTTCTTTTGTAAACTTTTTTCTTACATATATTCCAAGGTGGGTTGAGGAAGACCTTTTAGATGGTAAGCGCTCAAATATGCCTTAAAAGTCAGGTTTTTGGAAAAGGTAATAGGGGAGTTAAGGAAGAATGTTATCTCTTGTCAGTCAGTAAGGTCCCATTAGACTAGAATGCCATTCAGGAACTGGAAGGCTTTTCAAGATTCCAAGTTCCTGTGGGCAGATACACTGTCTATTGTTACACACATTTGTTTTCCCCAGAGTCTAGCTGCGGGTGGGATCATGGGAATCTCTTTGTAAGTATTTGTTGGATGGAGATGAGGGAATGTGTTCCAGAATGTTCTAGTAACCTAGTTTTTCTGGGCTAGCCTCGGGAGTGCCCATTCCTTCCTACTCTTATTCCTTTGTGGTGATGTTGACATAGCTTATCTTTCTGTCTCTGATTCTGTTACTTCAGCCACAATTGAATGTGAATTCTTAGTAAGAAGTTCTGGTAGTTATTTATTCAGTACTGGCCCTTTCGTGGGAAGAGTCTTCAGTTCACATCATCTCATGGGCATGACTAGCCTGAAATGGCTATCTTTGAGTGAGGGGCCCAGCTTCCTTCAATTGGCCAGGCCCCTCATGCCAGAGGTAGTTCAACCAAAATGTGCAACCTCTGTAGGAAGACCCAGAAGGCGTCTCTGGGAGTAAGCTTTGGGAGGAGAGAGCAATTGGCCTAGCGACTGTAACATCATCCTTGTCAGGAACACCTCTTTTTGACTTGTGTTCAGACATTATTTTAGAGAAGTTGGTGACAATGGTTATATTTTTATTCACACTCACTCAAGCCTTCCTAGTTTTCTAAGAGTGCTTGAAAGCATTTTATCTGAATGATACTTTGTCCTTCAAAGTGATTCTCTAATGGGTATCTCATTCATTTTGTGGTGGTTTTTGCTAGTTTGACTCACCTGTGGGTAGTTTTCTTTGAAAATACACGGGGCTTTTCAGAGTCACTTTTCTGTAATAGCTAGAATCAGACTGGCTTTATTTTTATGGTTGTATTTAGATGTGGAGATTCTTTTTCTTGGACTGCAGGTGACCTATAAAAGAAGACTGATTAGAGGCAGAGACTGCACTCTGAGATCCTCTGAAGGACCTTGTTGGACTCAGCTCCCTGAGAGAGAAGCTGTGGTCAGAGCAGAGAAGATATCATCTGGGTATCTCCACACAAGGTAAACTGCTCCACTAGAGAAGACAATGTCCACTGTCCTGTTTCTCTCATTTGTGATCACCTAGATTTTGTATAGTTTTTGATAATTTTTCTCACAGATAGTGCTTTTACTATGATTCTCTAGTGACCTTGTGCCATTTTTCCTTTATAAACTACAGAAAGATTTATATTATTTATTTTTTGTATTGGATTTAGATATATCTCAGCTATTGAACAGATTGTGCATGGAAGGCTCCC
Organism: Spilogale gracilis; assembly: GCA_004023965.1. Lineage (NCBI taxonomy): Eukaryota > Metazoa > Chordata > Mammalia > Carnivora > Mephitidae > Spilogale > Spilogale gracilis. The sequence goes on along the minus strand of PITA01013343.1, from coordinate 45,745 downwards.
CATCACTTTCAGAAGCTTAGAAGGGGCTGCTTCAGCTCTGTTCACTGTCAAGGAATAACCTTTGGGAACCATGGCCCAAAGTCTGCAAGAGGAGGTGACCTGTCCAGTTTGTCTAGAAATTTTCTTCCATCCCATTTTACTCTCCTGTGAACACGTGTTCTGTTTTCATTGCATGCAAAGATGGATGCTAGAACACAGGGATCTGAAATTGACCTGCCCCGTGTGTCGAGGGGTATCTGAGGGCCCCCCTTTGGAGGAATGGCAAATCGGAGCACTGTCCCTTCTGTTCAGACAGCACGGTGGCCTACTGATGAAAAGTCTGCACATCAGCAAAGAGTTGCTGAGGTTCCAGGAGAATATGACTCTGGATGGAAGCACTGCCAACCGCTTCCTTGTCCTCTCCGATGACCTAAGGAATGTTTGGTGTGGGAAGATCTGCCACCATCCAGAGGAAGATTCCCAGAGATTTGCCTACCTGACCTGTGTCCTGGGCACGCCGTACTTCTCCTCTGGCTGTCATTACTGGGAAGTCGAGGTGGGAGATGGGAAGGAGTGGACTCTGGGGATCTGCAAGGAATCAGTCGACAGAAAGAGGAAGGACAGTTTCTCCACTGACTGTGGCTTCTGGGTTATCAGCATGAAGGCAGGAATGATCTGTAGCAACTCCATCCCAGAAACCAGAATTCCTGCAAGCCCCAAACTTAGCCACGTAGGGATATTTTTAGATGTTGAGATGGAAGAACTCAAGTTTTTTGATGCTAGGGATAATGTCCTCATCTATACACACAGCCATCTCTCATGTTTGGAGCCTTTGCGTCCGTTCTTTTGTCCTGAGTTGCCTAGAGAAGGTGACAGGGGTGCCTCCCTGAAAATATGCTCATGAGAAAGTCAGCACTTCCTAGAAGCTTTCTCAGAGGTGAATGAGTCCTTTGACCTGAGAAATGTCAAAATGACCTAGGGAGAGAAAATGTGCTGTACTAGAAAGATTTTTAAAAATAGATTTTGTAGACATGGCAACTAACACATTTTTAGGCTATATTTTATAGGCTTGCTATCTAAAGAACTATGGAGTTTTAGGAGATATTATTAAGTGCTCTAAGCCTCAGTTTTACTAGTTTTTAAGAGGGACAATCATATTTCTCAGCCAAATAGTTGTGATGATTAGAGACAGTGCTGTGCATTTATTTTGTACTAAATAAAAATGGGAAATTTTAGGTTGTAAGTTAAATAAATATTTTGTGAGTAGAAACAATGTCTTTCATTATTTCATGCTTTTTGTATAATATAATTCCTAGTAATGATACCTATCTAGGGGAAAAGAATGAAACAGTCAGTGTAAGATATTTTGACATGAAGTTTCAGTGAGAGACAAAAGTACTGGGAAAGAACATGTTTCTCATTTTTATTTTCTCCCAAACACAGCTGAAAGACAGGACTTAGAGAGAGCTATAGTTAACGGTGATTTCATGTTTGCTCTAATGGGAATTTTCCTTGGCCCATTTCAGTCATTGGCCTTTTATGGGGCTGCCAAAGAAGTATGTTGTGTATGGCAGGCAGGAAGGGGCCAACGGGCTCAGCAAATGTCAAGCTGCTAAGATTCCAAACCTTCTGGGATGAGTTATGTAATGAGGGAGATGACTGTTGAGAAGACTGCACCCCCGTCCCTCCACTTACCAGGTGCAGTTGTGCTGGTAAAAGTCTGCCTTCTGGCAGGAAAGAACATCTCCCAGCCCCAGGGCATCGCTGCTGAGTTTTGTAGGAATTCTTACCAACAGCATCAACTCATAAATAGATACCAAAAACTGTTCTCCAGGTTCCTTTTGAATTTATTTTTTAGTGTTAGAATTTTAGGTTTTTTGCAATTAAATCTCTGAAATGTTTGATGTTTTCCTGTTTAGTTCTGTTTGGTCCTCCTCTCGCGTTCCCCCTGAAGCTTGTGCCTCTCCCCTGCCACCACATACACATAGTCTCAGACTGTAATTTCCTATAGCAGAGTCTCATATGCTCATCATGGCTCCTTTTCAAACTATTTAGGTTCTTTAGGATTGTGGGGTTTTTTTTTCCCTAATTTACTGAGTCAGCCAGTTCTGAGGTGACATCTGCTCTGAAAGGTTTGGGTTGGGACATGTTCAGGAATCTGCTTTTGACCTTAATTCCAAAGAAACTCAGAATTGTCATCGCCTGTTTCTTTCCAACTCCACTGGTGTGGGAAAACAACCCGATTTTGGTATTTCCCCCCTGTATTTCCTTTTGATCCCTATGATTTTATTTCAGAGGCCTCCTTCTCCTGCTCTAACTTGGGGCCTGCATCCCCCTGATCCACTAAGGTCCTGCTCACGTGGAAACAAAAGTTTCCTGAAACAGTACTGAGGATGAGCCATACACTATAATTTTCTCTTTTGTTATCTTTTATTAGGGAAAAAATGCTGGACTCACACGCTTCTGATTTATGTCTCACCAACAGGTTGAGAACTGTAGTTTGAACATCTGGGGGCGGCCCCAGGCTTCCAGACCCCTTCTTGTGTGTCAGAATGCCAAAGAAAAGGCCGCCCCCCTCTCCCTAAGACCCGGGGTGAGAACTTGTGTTATATTTGCATATTTCAGGTTCTCTCAAGGACTGTTTACTTCAAGGGACTTTCTATTTCTTCATCACGGAGATTTAAGTTGCAAGCTTCCTTTCATCCCTGCTGAAGGACCCAAATGAATTTTTGGTTCATCAATCATGAGGGGAAAATGCCAATGGTCATTGATTGGCCTGGTTCCTTTCTCCTGCCTGATTGAATATTGTGGCCCCTGGAGAAACCTTGATGGGGACTGGGTCACAGGCTCATTCTGTTGTTAATCAGTATTCATACTTTGCAAAATATCTCACACTTCCAGCTTCTAGCATTTCTGTTGCTATAGATCTAATACAATCTCTCACATGTCCCATGCAGGCCAGTGTGACAGCTTCCTCACTTCCTCTCTTCCTCTCTCCACTGTTGCCTTCCCAGAATGCACTTTCCACATAGGCACTGGAATGGTTTTCTTAAACCATAGTCAGGAGCCCCTGGGTGGCTCAGTCATTAAGCATCTGCCTTTGGCTCAGGTCATGATCCCAAGGTTCTGGGTTTGAGCCCCGCATTGGTCTCTCTGCTTAGTGGGAAGTCTGCTTCTCCCTCTCCCACTCCCCCTGCTTGTGTTCCCTCTCTTGCTGTGTCTCTCTCTGTTAAATAAATAAAAACCTTAAAAACAAAAAAAGACAAAACCACCACCAACAACAAAAAAGCAACCCCATAGTCAGACCATTCCTGTCATAAACCCTGCCAAGGCTAAATGGGTCAATTAGAATTAATTCTCTGAGCTTCCCTCCCTCTTTACTCCTCTCTGTGCTCGCTGGCTTGCCTTCTATCAGAGACATCGCTGAGAGCCAGCTTCCTGGGCTTCACATCTGACTCCTGTTCTCTTTTAGTTACATGAACTTGGACAAGTTCTCTAACTTCTCTGTGCCTCAGTTTCCTACTCAGTAGAGACAGATTAATAAGAAGTCCACCCTTCTGGTGACAGATGGTAACCACACTTATGTTGGTAAGCACGGTGCAATGTATAGAATTGTCAAGTCACCAGGTTGCACACCTGAAATGAATCTAACTACATTTGTCAACTACAATGAAAAGTTAAGGTAGTAAGTTAAAAACACAGAAGCCCAAACTTTAGGATTGTTGTGAGGATTAAAGGTGATCATTCACAGTGACTGTTTAGCTCTCTGGGCCTTGCTTATATAATGTGTGTGTGTGTGTGTGTGTGTGTGTGTGTGTGTGTGTTTTAAGGTTTTATTTCTTTATTTCAGAGAAAGAAAGAGACAGAGAGCTCAAGCATGAGCAGGGGTCGGGGGGGGGGGAGGGACAGAGGGAGAGGGAGAAGCAGACTTCCCGCTGAGCAGAGAGCCTAATGTGGGACTTGATCCCAGGACCCTGAGATCGTGACCTGAGCCAAAGGCAGACACTTAACCAACTAAGCCACTCACATGCCATAGAATGTGCTATTTATTGCCATTTGTGGCATCATCTGTTATTGTTGGTTAAGTGTGAGATTTATTTAACATACTTCCTATCATATCTGAAACATGTTTGTAATCCTTGGTTTTTTTGTTTGTTTGTTTGTTTGTTTTTTGACAGAAACACAGTGAGAGAGGGAACACAAGTAGGGGGAGTGAGAGAGGGAGAAGCAGGCTTCCCACAGAGCAGGGAATCCGATGTCTGGCTCCATCCTTGGACTCCAGGATCATGACCTGAGCCGAAGGTAGATGCTTAACAACTGAGCCACCCAGGCGCCTCCTGTAATCCATGTTTTTAAAATACTTCGTGAATAGTGGCACCTGGGTGGCTCAGTTGGTTAAGAAGTTGACTCTTGGTTTCAGCTCAGGTCAGGATCTCAGGGTCCTGAGATCCAGCCTCATGTTGGGCTTCCCACTCAGTGGGGAGTCTGCTGCTCTCTTTCTCTCTCTGTCCCTCCCATGCACTCTCTCTCTCTGTCTCTCAAATAAATCTTTAAAATAAAACAAAATACTTGATGAATAGGTATAGGCATATTTCGGAAGAGGTACTACATTTTAACTAGTCTTAGTAATAAAATGATTATTTGCTATTACTTAGGGTCGATAGAAGAAAGCATCATGGTGTGTCTATCCCCCTCACCCATTTGTGTAAGTTACTCCCCTCCTTCCTCCCACTCCTCCATGTCCCCCCCCCCCCACTGCCAAGTCTTGGAAACTATAGTGTGGATATGGATGTACACGGAAAGGTTTTATTTATTTAATTATTTTTGAAAAGATTTTATTTATTTGAGAGGGAGATAATGAAAGAGAGAGAGAGAGAAAGAGAGAGAGAGAGAGAGAGAGAGAGAGAATGAGAGAGGGAAGGTCAGAGGGAGAAGCAGACTCCCCGCCAAGTAGGAAGTCCATTCTAGGACTCCAGGATCATGACCTGAGCTGAAGGCAGTCACTTAACCAACTGAGCCACCCAGGAGCCCCACAGAAAGGTTTTAATGGTCCTGCTGGTAGAGGTGGAGTCAGTTTGGGGAACAGAACACTGGCTGCGTCAAAAAGCGATAGCAATATGGGACTACATTAGAATTCCAAATCTGAATTAGTGTAATAGGATAATACTAGTTATTCACACTCTTTGCACCTCCCCTCCAATAGTCCTCCACAAATTTCAGCTTCCTAGGCCTCAACCCATCCTGTCTGCATTTGGGTTCCTTAATAAAGTGCCTCCCCACAGAAGCTTTGCTGGCATTCCAAGCTCTGCTCTTGTTCACATCTGCCCCTGCCTTTCCCACAATATCTGTACACAATCTTCTCTCTGCCACCAAATTCTTGGACTAAATCCATTAAGTACCTCTCCCAATCTGCGTCATTTGATATAACTGACCTGAGCTCCAGGCTAGGTGGGGAGGGAGAACTAGAAAAGTCACAGCAGAAGGAAGATGAGATCTGGTGGGACTCCCATCTGGGCTAATACAGTCTGGGCAACTCTGTCCTCCTGACCTGGCTCAGATGGAATGTATAAGGGCACAGAGAAAAACCTACTACTCTTGACATCTTTATTTGGGAGAGAGATTAATTCCCCACAACTCCTAGAATGTAGTTATTTTGAGTGGCTTTATTTGGCTATAAAGGCCCACATGACCTAAGATGGCTAGAGCATTGGTTCTCAGTCTCGTCTTCTTATAGTCACATGGGAAACTTTCAAAAATCGCCGTGCTCAATACCACATCTGAAACCAACCAAATCAGAGTCTCTGGGGATGGGACCCAGACAGCGGTACTTTTTCAAGTTTTTTCAGTGATTGCAATGTGTGGCAAGAGTGGAGAACTGCTGGACTAGAGCTTTAGTTCCAAAACTTTATTTTGCATCATGGGGTGCCTGGGTGGCTCAGTTGGTTAAGCTTCTGACTCTTGATTTGGACTCAGGTCATGATCTCAGGATCCTGAGATCAAACCTGTGTCAGGTTCCTGGCTCCGTGGGGAGTCTGGAGTCTGCTTGTCTCCCTGCCCTCTTGTGCACCCTCTGCTCTCCCCCACTCCGCTTCCGTTCATGTGTGGGTGAACACATGCTTGTGCGCATTCTCTCTCTTTCTCTGAAATAAATATATCTTTAAAAAAATACCTTTACTGTGCATCCTAATCCCTTGGATGAATTCAGAAGATCTGGGTAGAACCCAAAAATTTGTATCTGTAATAAGTTCCCACGTGATATTAGTGGGAACCACACTTTGAAACCAGTGGACCAGAGGACACAGTGCATTTTGATTTTAATTCCAGCATTAAATTAATCATCCATCCAACCAATTACATTTTAATTATTTGATTAGTTTAAAATTATTTCCATTTTAATTTAAATATAATTTTAACTCCTGCATGGAAACAAACAAATAAAAACCCTACAGCAATGAAGGAAGAGAGGAAAAAGAGAGGGAGTCTGGATGGTTTTAGCTGAGATCAGACTACTGTGTTAACAAAACCCACACAGCATTGTAGATATTCTTTTCTTTTTTTTAGATTATTTATTTATTTATTTGACAGAGAGAGAGAGAGATCCCAAGTAGGCAGAGAGGCAGGGAGAGAGAGGGGAGGAAGCAGGCTCCCTGCTGAGCAGAGAGCCCAATGTAGGCCTTGATCCCAGGACCCTGAGATCATGACCTGAGCCACCCAGGTGCCCAGCATTGTAGACATTCTTTTTTTTTTTTCTAAGATTTTTTTTTTTTAATTTATTTGACAGAGAGAAACATACAGAGAGAGGGAACACAAGCAGGGGGAGTGAGAGAGAGAGAGACCAGGCTTCCCGTGGAGCAGGGAGCCCGATGTGGGGCTCGATCCCGGGTCTCCGGGATCATGACCTGAGCCAAAGGCAGTCGCTTAACCAACTGAGCCACCCAGGCACCCCTGACATTCTTGACAACTACCCTCCATCACTCTCCACCCTCATTTATCACAAGATTTCCACCATTAATTCTGATACTCTGACAATATCAAAAGTATATAAAAATGACTGCTTACTGTCATGGCCTCTGTCTGTGTTCTTAATATTTGGTGTTATTGTGTTAGAAAAAGTTGCTTTAATAAGTCTTGCTGTGCCTTTTTTTTTTTTTTTTTAAGCGTCTAGGAAAAAGGGTATAATCTTCGGCTTCTAAAGAGGTTATTGTTTATTTGGACAACCTATAAATATCGGCTTAGAGTTTGGCAAAATCTGTTGTTTTGTTTTTCATTGGTGGCAGGTTCTGCTGAGATGTGTGTATAGGCCCTGCATGCAGCCTGGGCAAGCTTCTAAGAACCTTTCCTAAGAACCAGCAGGCTCTCTCGGCCCTTCCTGTCCCTTCCTCCATCCTGTTGCTTCAGGTGCAGATGCTGTTCTCCCTAATGGACTTTAAGGACAAGTGGCCACTTTAGGGCCTGAGAGCGCTGGAGCCCTGAGGGTGCAGAGATGCTCTGAGGGCTTTGGACCACGCCCCTCCGCCTTCATCTGTGCACTGCAAACAGAAACCACGTTTTGTTTTCAGCCCCTGTTTTGTTTTGTATTCTTGCAGTTGGACTTATTCCTAACCCATCTTCTACCGTGCCAACGTTGCTGTGACATGGGGTTGATTCTTGGGTGTTTTCTAGAAGACTCCTTTTTCCACATGCCTCTCTGGAGACCCACAGAGCAGCTCCAGAAGCTCCCTTTACTTTCTCTCGTCTTCTCTAGCTCTGGCCATTAGAACTTCACTGCGTCGTCCTGGATTCTGTATGCTCACAGTCTGCCCTAAAAGACAATGTGCAAAGTGTGCCTCAGCTTTCTCCCTTGACAGGCAATTCCAAACATGTACAAAAACGAAGACTAGTATAAGGGATCTACACTGGGTTTCAACAATTCTTAACAAATGCCCAGTCCTCTGCACCGGTTTATTTAAGAGCAAATATCACATATCATTTCATCCGTAAGTGCTCAATAAATATCTCTAAATGAAAAGCACGTAGGAAGCTGTAATTATGATTGATTGCAACTATGATATGATCATCGTGCATAAAAATGAATGATTCATTAATATCAAATATTCAATCCACATTCACCATTCTCCCTTTGGACTCAGCTTTGGGAGTTTTCCTTCAAGTAGCTCCAGTTATCCTGGTCCAAGTTGTATTTGCCTACATTTCAGAGTCCCTGTGCTTTCTGTATCAAGATTTCCAACTTCAAAACAGGTAGGTGCTTTTTTCCATTTTGTTAGGTGCTTAAGAGAGCAAGCAGGGCCATATGTACCCCAATGTGCACAGCAGCAACGACCACAATCACCAAACTGTGGAAAGAGCCAAGGTGCCCTTCAACAGATGAATGGATAAAGAAGATGTGGTCCATATATACAATGGAATACTATGCCTCTATCAGAAAGGATGAATACCCAGCTTTTGTAGCAACATAGATGGGATTGGACGAGATTATGCTGAGTGAAATAAGCCAAGTAGAGAAAGTCAAGTATCATATGGTTTCACTTACTTGTGGAGCATAAGGAGTAACATGGAGGACCATGGGAGAAGGAAAGGAAATGTGAACTGGGATAAATCAGAGAGGGAGAAGAAGCATGAGAGACTTTGGACTCTGAGAAACAAACTGAAGGCTTTGGAAAGGAAGGGGTGAGGGGATGGGTGAACATGGTGGTGGATCTTAAGGAGGGCATGTATTGCATGGAGCACTGGGTGTGGGGCATAAACAAGGAATCTTGGAACACTGAAAAAATAAAATAAATTATTATACAAAATTAAAAAACAAAGAGCAATCAGGTCCTTTCTCACCTGCTGAGCCCCAGCCACTGGTACCACTCCAAACCCCGTGTGGGGCCCCTGTGGAGCCTGCCACAGTTACCAAAGTGTGGATTGTTTTCAGGGCACCTAAGGTTTTTAAGTTCCAGATTCCAGATTCACATCCATCAGAGGTATTTTTCACTTTCTGATACTTGTGATATTGTTAAAAAACATAAATACATGTGGTGTAATATTCAAAAAGGTGCATAGTGGAACTGTGTCATGGCACTCTTGCCCATTTACCTCATTCTCTTCCAAAACAACTCATATTGCTTGGGGATTCCGTATTCTATGTATATATTTTATCTAAATGTTTATTTAGCATGTACATTGTTTTGGACCTTTTTTTTTTTTCACTTGAAAATGTTTAAGGAGAATTATTTAAAAGGTCTTTTCCAGGACTCAGATAATGAGGAGTTCCTGTGCTGTGCGGATCAACTTAATCAATTTAGTGAAAACAGCTCTCCATCAGGCTTCGAAGCCCTGATGTTTTTGTAAGTTTTTCCAGGAAATTTTGAGTCAATATGCATGACCCCACGACTATCATCAAAGAACTGCTGGAATGTCTGATGACCACCATATATCAGTGAAAACAGACTGATGTCATGCCGTGCATCTTTCAAGTAAGAAATAATTTTATTTTTCAAGTACAGGTTGCTGACTATAATAAAGAGGAGGTGCCTGGGTGGCTGGGTTGCCTAGGCAGCGGACTCTTGGCTGTGAGTCAGGTCATGATCTCAAACTGGTGAGATGGAGCCTCAAGCCCCACGTGAGCTTTCATGTTCCATGGGGCATCTGCTTGAGATTTCTTTCTCTTTCCCTCTCCCTCTGCTCCTCCCCTGACTAAAATTAATTAATTAAATAAATAAATCCTAAAAAAAGAATAAACACAGCAGAAAGCTGGTAATAGTTTCTAAGAGAAAAAAGATGCACATGGTTCACTTTACAAGGCTCAGAAAATCCAAACTGACCAAAGGAGGCCAAAGGAGGAGGCCCAGTGCTGGGAATCCTGAGCTAGGCTTGTAAGCATAACAGGGTGCAGGTTTCTCATAAAAGATGTTGATATCTTTATTTTTTTTATTATTTTTTTTGATATCTTTATTTTTTAAAAAATTTTATTGGGGCGCCTGGGTGGCTCAGTTGGTTAAGCAACTGCCTTCAGCTCAGGTCATGATCCCAGAGACCCGGGATCGAGTCCCACATCGGGCTGCCTGCTCGGCAGGAGGCCTGCTTCTCCCTCTCTCACTCCCCCTGCTTGTGTTCCCTCTCTGGCTGTGTTTCTCTCTGTCAAATAAATAAAATCTTTAAAAAAATTTATTAAGTATAATTAACACACAGTGTTATATTCATTTCAGGTGATTCAATAATTCTCTACGTTACTTGGTGCTCATCACAGTGAACGTCCTCTTCATCCCCATCATCTATTTCACCTCCCTTCACCTGCCTCCCTTCCAGCAACCACCATAAAGGATGTGGATGTTTTTAAAACTTGGTCTCAAAAGCAGAGGGTCCTCAAAAGAGGTGGGGGCCTTTGGCTTGTTAATAATCCAGACTCAGGTGGATACTCCAGACAGCCTGAGAAAAGGTATTTTGAACTAATCTAGACAGATCATTTTAAAGGTGTGTCTATATGGACCCCAGGACACAAACGAATGGTTTCAGAGGAGAGAGGGTGAAGGGATGGGATAACATGGTGATGGGCATTAAGGAGGTCATGTGTTGTGATGAGCACTGGTGTTAAACACAACTAATGAATCATTGAACACTACATCAAAAACAAATGTTATACACTATAGAGTGGCTAACTGAACATAATAAAAAATAAAAAAAAAGGTGTGTCTACCCACTGTTTCTGTTAACAAAGACTTAATCAAGACGATGACCCAAAAGAATAGAACTGAGATCTTTCTTTCCCCTAATTAAAATGGACCAGAGTCCTGGAAAGCTGTTTACTACAAGCAGTTCTAGAAAATCTTTACTGATATTACTAAAACTATTTATTTACTTATTCATACATTTTATTTTATATGAAACTTAGAATTTTTTCTTTTTCAGATGTAACACTTAATAGGTCTAATTGTTCTTGAGAAAAAAATTAAATACAGGTTTCAGAAATCACAAGTAGAGACATGCCTGGCTGGCTCAATAGGTAGGTAGAGCATATGACTCTTTATCTTAGGGTCATGTGTTCAAGTCCCAAGTTGGGTGTGGAGCCAACCTTAAAAAAAATGATAATAAAATGTAAAAAAAAAAAAAAAAAAGGAAACCAGAGCATATTTTGCTATTTACACAAAAGCACAAATGCTGCTCATTAAGACTTTTTAAGTTCAAAATAAGTTACATTTCCTTAATGTTATAAATTGAGGAAGACTAAGTACACAGTCTTACGTACCCTCCCTGATGATTGCCATATATTTTTAAAACAGATTTATTTGTGCTTCTTGTAATGACTGGAGGTCCATTTGAGCTTATGTTCTTCTTTTTTTTTTTTTATGAAGATGGTAGAGATGATGGACCAATGACGTCTGAGCTTCACAAAGTACAGCAGAGTCTCAAAAATACAGTGACTCATCCCATCTATTTAAGTTTCTCACAAACACCCATATCCTTTCATGCCAGCACAGTTTTGCTTTCAATGCACCATGGAGTAGTTGGAATAACAGAAAGATGGAATTTCCCTACTGAGTAACCAAGACACTAATGTGGACAAATTTAGGAAGGTGGCATTTCTCATCAAATGGCAGAGTATTCTTGTAGAGGGAAGTCTGAAAACATGTCACTGACTTCAGCTGTTCTTAGTGATGTGACTCTCGATGTTATCCCCTCCACAGCCCTCCTTTTCCACTCCAATGATCTAAACGAGATCTGTCATACTTGATGACCCCAAAATATTCACCTTCATGTCCTGTGTCCTCAGGGCGCCTGCCTCACCTCTGCCTTTGCTGGAGGCAGAAGTAAAGAGTGGGCTCCAGGGCTCTGCAGGGTCTCTGCTCACAGAATCCTCTAAGGATACCAGTTCTTTTCTATATTCCAGAATTTCTGCCAGCTCTCAGCTCCACTGTGTGTGAACGTTCCCAGATGCTGCGTTTTTCGGGTTAGTGATGGCTCCTTCAGTATAGCGTTAGTTTCTCTGCTGGGAGCCTGTGCGTCTGTTCCGTCCTGATCAGCCCAGAGAAGGCAATGCTGAAATCCTACTGAGCATGTGCACTTCTGTCTCTATGGTGCTCTGAACATAATGCTAGGAGTGTAGCAGGTTTTCTGTTTTTAGGGTGATGGACTGTGCCCTGTGAATCCTATAGCCAAATCCTGGATACTGGATATTCAGGTTTTGTAAAACCTTCCTAGACATTCTAGCTGACCTTGATTTCAAGTCATGGTCCCCAGCCTATGGGCATTGTTCCTGCCTCAGCTGCCTGGCCTCCTGTCCAGGCATACAGCCTGTCCTCCTCCCTGCCTTCCTGGGCTGCTTCCAGGAAATTCGGAAAACTCAGCTTGCAGAAAACTCAATTTCTTACATTTCATGCTGAGTATGTCTCTCCTTTTGGGGGCAGGAAGGAGAAGATTCTTCAGCCAATTGTAGTTTCAAATGATGCTCTCCCCCTTCAACAATATTCTAAGGGCTTAAGTTTTTGTTTTCTTAATTTTTTTCCCCCGCCATAAATTGAAACAGCAAGCTTTGATCAAGGTGGTATTTCGTGTTGACGGCAAGAGGACTTCTGTGGAAGGTGAGTGGCCAGTGACCAGGTGAGAGCTGCTGAGTGTAGTGGGCCTTACGTGGGGAGTGCGCTGGGCTGCAAGCAGACCAGGCCTTGTGGAGAAAGAGGACCTAAGGTTGGTAGATGAAGGTGGTATTTATTGACTTATGCCAATTAGCAGAAAGCTCTTTCTTCAATCCATAAGAAAAACCAAACAAGAAGCCATGAAGGGACAAGTGACAAAATTCAAGAGCCATTCTTTATTTTTCAAAAAGAACTTAGTAAACAAGGACAGAAAGATGATTGAAAAATGTCAAGTGAGCCATATTAAACAGTACTCTGGTGAACATAACATTTAAGAGAAAAAGAAAAATGATGAAAATGATGTTGAAACCTTTATTGCAACACTTACCATGTAACAGGCCCTGAGCTCCCTGTGTCACGTAAATTATTTTAATTACTCCTCCCAAAAGTCATATGAGGTGTGTATTCTAACACCCCTATTTTAATAATTAGGAAACTGGGGCAAAAGGAGGTTAAATAAGTAGCCTAATCACTAAGTTGCCATTCTCTATAAGTGGTATACAGTCAAAGAGGTTAAACTTGGGCTCTGGATCCAGACAGTTGGGCTCAAGACTGTAGTCTAAACTGAAGCTGTGAAGCATGGCCATGGCCTCGTGACTAGTCATTGGCCACATCTCTAACTGATGGCGATACTCCCTCTAAGTCTAGATGCAGAGTGCCAAAGGTCCACTAATATTTAATTAAATGTAACACTAGGGATGCAAGCTATTTGCCCCTGGATTCGAAAGCATCAAGATCAAGGGGAGGCTGCTGACTGAAATCACTGCTACTTCGCACTGGTATCTAAATAGAGGGCACGTAAATAAACTATCAGCAGCACTGTGCGGAGTGTTTCTTGTGTTGGCTCTAGAGAGTGGATTGTGTGCATCTCTTCCCAACCCTGGGTTCAGTGACCTCATGTTGGTAGCTTTAAATGGGCCATGGTGGAAGTGTTTATACTGGCAAACTGGTAAATATTATAATATTTACCCTTGTATTCTTTTTCTTTTTGAGTATCCGTTGTTAAACATCTATCAGTGAAGCACTGATGTATAAGTTAGTAATAATGCTAACTACTGAAAAGAGAAGATAAAAACTCATTACCTGGAGAGAATATGATTTCGTACATTGAAACCTTTGGGGGAGGGGAAGAGGCAACACTCTCAGAGTAAACGAGATTTTTAAAAAATCCAGGCCACAGTGCTGATTCAGCCTTTGGAGACAGACCATGCTTTCCTTGGTGTCGATTCAATTTGCAAATAGTAAAGCTTGGAACTGAGAGCATCTGTGATTTCCATCATGTGGAGAAGACTGGCCAGCATCAGGAGAGAAAGCAAGTCAGCTTTCAGTGGGAGCCCAAAGTGCGAAGCATTAATGCTGTTGGTTTCCGGTCCCAGGCTCTTTAAGGTCCTGGGACCCAAATGTCACCACTTAGACCCAAGATCTGACCTTTCTTGTTCATCTGCTTATCCCCATTGCCCTTTGTCCCATGTATTTTTCTTAAACTCTTCTCTCCAGCTTATGTCTTAATTCAGCAAAAGACTCTCCAGGTGTAGCATCTGAGATGGAAACCGAAACTGACCCTCAAGCAATCACAGCTTCTTGGATGAAGAGCTCTTGTGACCCACACCACTCAGACCAGATGGACCTCACCCCCGACTCTCCTGGCTGCAGGGTTGTTCTATGAAGTGACCCGCAGAGGGACCGACAGTTACATTCACCTCATCATAATACTAAAATCTGTGCCCAAGGAGGAGCTCAAGCCTCATTTATGTAACAGACAGTGTGTTGGGGGTTGGGGCATGTTTCCTTAAGGTGCACGAGCCACCTCATGCCTGCTTCTATATGTAATGACAGGGCTGCCGATCTAAATATTCATCCCAACCACAAATAAAAAGAAACCACTCACCTTTGCTCCTGGAGTCACAGCTTTGGAAGTTATTCCCATGTGATCTCCTTGTTTGCTGCAAATAAAGTGTCCTTTGTATGGCAACTCACCTGATGTGGTTTCTATCTGTGACTCGGGTTAGGACAGTTAGGACAGTTACACAAATGTCTATGCTGGCTTTGCTCAGTACTGGGTTCTGTCATGAGGCATACTATCATGTGTTTATTCTTTAAACTCTAACTTGGGGTTTCTTTCATTTGACCAAAGCCACATTACCTAACACATTTTTTCTTATAGAATCTATACGGGAAAAACCTCCAACCTCCTTCCTGCCCTTGACACTCTCCTTGCAGAGACATTAATGTTTTGCATGAGGGGACTTTATCTTTCCTGGATCAATAGGGCTTTTCTAACACCCTCAGTGCAAACTACTTATTTTCCCAAGTTTTCTGGCCTTGTATATTTTCTGGCCTTGAATGTTACATAAAGAGAGTTATTGATTTATGGTGCTAAGTGCAATCAATGAAGTTGGAGAACAATACTTTGGTGTTAAAAAAAGGAACCTCATTTTAAAAATAGAGATCTTTGTAATGATGCGAAGTGATTTGTTAATAGTTGACTGCTAGCTGATGACTCTTCTCTTCATCAGCACTGTGCTGAAAATTATGAGATTCCTTCTTTTTGGTTCTCACTTGCATCCCTCCCACCTCCCTTCCCCACCATAAGTATACCTCTATGACATCAAAGGAATCTCACCTTGCACCCAAGCCTTACTTCTCATTGTTTCATCTAAATCTATCTCAGGTATGTACAAAGGCTTCTGGTTCAAGTTCATGGTCCTGCAGCACATGTTACTTTCTTTTGGAATGATGAAAAGTAAGTATCAAGAGGTTGAATTTGTCAGAATTTTGAGAACAGGGAGTTGGAAATATATGTTACATGGAAAGAAACTGGTTTGAAGAAATCTCAGTGTTAGTTTGCTGAATAGATCACTATAGTTCAAATATATTAATTAAAATGATAAATATTACTAATAAAACAACTTTGATGTATTGGGTAGTTATCACTGTGGTGCCTTCTTGTCAGACTTTGCATTTATTTTAATAAACCTGAAAAATTTTAGAGTTAAATGGTGTTCATGGATGGGGCGATTTAATATTTTAAATATTCAAGGCTACTGAATGAAAATCCAGGGAATTTATTTTGTGTGTGCATCTCCACAAGCTGATTCCCAAACTTAAGTAGATGAATAAAGACCTATAAATAGCTATGTTATTTTAGAAAATGAGGAGCAGTAAGGGAGCAAAAAATCTTGCCTGATATGAAGACATACTCAAAATAATAGAAATTACAACAGACACACACATTAATAAACTTGGTATTTGATCTATGGAAAACAGAGGAATTGTTTGATAAATAGTGTGCGGGAAATTGGATAGAATGCAGAAGAAGTATAATATGGAACAGGTAAAAAAATTAAGTTGTTTCAATAGATAGACTGAAAAATTAAATGTGAAAGATAAAACTGTAAAGTGAATGGAAAAAATACAAGGAAGTTTCTTTGTGATTTGAAATATGGAAACATTTTAAAATAAATCCTTCAAGACATAAACTGTGAAGGGAAAAGTAAATGTAATTTATTCTAGCAAAATTTATTGTTACTTGGCCACTCCCAGCTAGTGGCAGTGGCATTGGTGAAGGTGTGCACTCAGCTTTCTAGCCAGAACTTAATACAGGACTGGAGAAGATCGCAGACAAAGTTTAGGGAAAAATGATAGTCTGGGAGAAGAGCAATAGGGCATTTAGGACCAAGAAAGAAGGGAGATCCAGAATAACAGCATAAATTCCTATTAATAAGTAAGAAAAAGAAACCTAGAAACACAGCTAAGATTACTATGAAGAGCTAGCTCAATGATTAAAAATATACAGAAATGAGATGTTCAATCTCACAATAATCAATGAACTCAAATTAAAAGTGCAAGATACTGTTTATAGAAGAGCAAAAATTTACAAAGTTGGATATCAAATGCTGGTGGGGGTGTGGACAGCTATGGTCACTTTGGAAGGCAATAAAGCAATACTTAGTAGAATTAAGTAATTACCATATAGACCATAAATAGCAAGGAAATTCTCCCGAGGGTGTACCAAGAGATATTTACAAGTATGTTTATCACAGCATTACTTGTGAAAGCAAAGAACTAAGGAATAATTAGGTTAATGCAGACCACAGACAGTCACAAGGAGTGAACTAAGTACACATTTCGCCACGTGGATAGATTTTGAAATATAATGTCTATAGTCCTACACTATTTATGTCAATTAAACATACAGAAACAATAATGTCCTTATTTTAAAGGCATTATTACACATACATATATAACAAAAATATTGAAGGTAGTTTGAAGTATAAATATTAAATACTTGAGGTTGGGAATCTATGGAGGGAGAGGGAAATTTTGGATTTTTTTGGATTGGATTGGATTATATAGGATGAAGGGAATAAAACTCCGTAAAATAAAGAACAAAAGAAGATTATGTGTTTGGAGCTGATACCGCGATCAGTCCCATTCTGCTCATCTGACATCTCTATAATAAACAAACTTACAAGTAAACAGTTTCTCTTGAGAAATAGGAAGATTTGATACCCTAAGATCTGGCTTGGTGGGAGCTAGGAGGGTAGATGTGGACCAGTCCCCACAGCTACTGTCTTTCAGAGGTCAGATTCACTCATTTATATTGTTTGCTGGTCTCTGCAGATATCTGTAGTAAGGCGTCTGCTTTACAGAACTTTGCGGGTTTCAGGAGCAGACACTTCATAGGCATGAACTAGTTTCATAAACCTAGCAGGGTGAGTTAATTTATCCTAAGAGCTGTTGCTGGGCTAATGAGTTGCCTGGGCTGAGAATCTCAAAGACAAAGCATCTCAGAAAATTTTAAGTACTCTGAAGACAATATTCACCCTAGACAAGATTCCTCAGAAGATCCAGATAGAAAAATAATTCTAAGTAAAGTCTGTAAAAACCTTCATGAATGTAACATCTTCTTCCTTCATTAATAATTCAGTTAAGAGATGTAGGAAGAGTGCAGCTGAGGTGAGTGGCTTCTCACCTTTGACTTTTCTACTCTTTGGGAATGGTCAGACTTTCAGTCCCTGATTAAAGTTTTCAATTTACTCTGCTGGCAATTTGCCAGGGAATTCTGACTCCTGTAGACTTTTGTCAGAAAACAGCTGTTTTTCTAATTGTGACTCTTTTAGTTAAAATGCTGAGGATGTGCTTTTACAGAATAGCCAATGACTAGAGACCACCTTTAAAAATTAAGACCTTTTGATATGAAGTAACAGAAACTGACTTAAAATCTTAATTTTAAAAAGATATTCTTTATCAAGAGTTTATAACCTATGGATGAAATAATTAATTTAACAATTACATTCATCACTGATATGCAATAGGCAGAACAAAATTAAGAGAGCTGCAACAAAATGTCCTGTTGGGACAAAGGGAAAGTCAAAGGAAACTCAGGACTCCTCTATACATTGGTGACTAAGTACATAATAGATATTACATCCCATACAACAGAAGAGTGAGATGAATGGACTTCATTTTTATTGTATTGTTTCTTTGTTAACTGGGGCCGAGAATAAAGGGGCATTTTGTCAAAGAGTGTTAATAAAATTTTCTATACTGTTCTTGACAATCAAAAAAAAAAAAAAAAAACAACCAGAAATGGACGTGTATTTGGTTATGTGTCAGTTTGGACACATTATGGGTTTCTCCCAAATTACAGAACCAGTTTTTAGTTTTACATCACTCCACTACCACCAGGCGAGGACCCACGCTGGAGGTCAAAACTTGTTGCGGTAAATACCCACTATTATAACACCAGTTAGTTCACATATGTAGTTGAAGAACTGACTTTGAAAGGCTCCTCCTGAATTCCTAAAATCACTTACACAGCTTCTAGTATTAGATAGCTTATGGTGATATAAATAATATAAAGGGTAGTATGAATAATGTAGAATGAAGACTAGGAACCGGATTTCAGGATCTTGTACTATCTTTCTCCAAAATGAACTAGGTCTCTGTTGAGGTAGCAGCTGCTAAACTTAGGGCAAGAAACACAAGGGAGGTGTGGAACATCTTGGTTGATAGGGATCAATGAGAGCTTTAGAGATTTCTGGGGTAGTATCAGAAGAATCAAATTGACTAGCTCTATAGAAGCGAACGAGCATTGATCAACAAAAGTCAATTACTGTCATAAATTTAAACAGGTTGAGTTTTTACAGGAAACATAAATATAATAATATTAAAAAAACCTGATGACATGGAGTGTGCTCACAGTTTATGGAAAGACAATTGCATTAAATACACGAACTGCAGTTGAAGAAAATATACTGAATAAATGATATTGTGAGCATTACATTGTAACTTCTATTGAGAAAAACGCCCATTTGTATTTCCTTAATAGGATCAATAAGCTCAGCTTTCCAGATTAGAAGTTTTCCCTATCCAGCTCTTCTGATGGAAGGTCACATGGAATATTAGGCTCACCTATCTCCTGGTGTTAATGCCTGACTTCTGGTCCCTGAGTCTTCCATCCGAATCAAAGGACAAAGAGTCAGGAGCTTACCTTACTGACTCATCCTTGACAAGTAAGCCTGCTTTTCAGTTAGCAAACTCATGAAACAACTGTGCTGCCTGATGCAGAGCCGCAGAGAGACAAGGGCTCTAGCCAAAGGGCTGAGCTCTGTAGCCAAACAGGGCTGTTGCAGTTAAATCTATGCTGTCTGCTTACTGACCAGAGATTCATCTCTGCTCCTTCATTTTTCCCTCAAGGACCTTGCTGGACGTGTGTGTGTGTGTATGTGTGTGTACGCACGCGTGTAGATAACCCGGACAGATCATGGCGCACACAGTGGCGCACACAGTGCCCATTACATTCTCCTGAGGTTGAGAATTCTTAGATTAAGAAATTATCTTGCCATTTGACTAAGGTACGTAGTTCTTGTTACTTTCACAAAGTTGGTCACTTGATCCATTAAATGTGACTTTTCTGTTTTGTTTTGTAAAGATTCTATTTATTTATTTGAGAGAGAGAGAGAGAGAGAGAGAGAGAGAGAGAGAAAGTAGCGCACACCTGGGATCATGACCTGAGCTGACAGCCGACCTTTAACCAAATGAGCCACACACGCACCCTTGTTTTGTTTTGTTTTGTTTTTGAGATCCCTGATATTGAGTGCTTAGTTTAGGTGAACGTTTGGGTGGATTAGGAGGGTTGGAATAGATCGCCTTTAATTAATCATTAATTAGTAAATCGTCCTCAAAAAATTAGAAAGAAATAGTGTACCCTCTAGTGGACATTTTAAGAACTGGTATGGACTGTGCTACAGCACAGACTGTGGGGATTGGGTCCGTTAGTGAGTGTTGATGTTACACACTTTTGGCACCCTTTAATCTGTAGGTTAGCGTTTGCTGCTTTGTGATTACCCAAAGAATATGAAAGGTTAACCACAGAATTGGAAAAGGGCAATGGCTGGTAAAAGTGTATGTGCGGGGGGCGGGAATGTGGTGGAGCTCTTGCTTCCACCTTCACTCTACTGTCCTTTATAAAATGTGAGAGAAGTGGAGGAAGTTCCCAGAGACACTCACAGAAAAGAGAGTCAGAGTGTCTGGCATTCTCGCACTGAAACATAACAATGAAAAACTGCGAAGTTAGAAAAATTCTCCTAATTTTCTTTAGAATATAACCACTTGATACACAGAGAATTGCTCAGCTTTATTTAGTACAGCGATACTGTCATCAAGATCTAATCTCAATTAGCTTCTGGAGTACTGTGGGATGAAAGAATATTTCCATGCAATGAAATAAGAGATATGACCAATAGATCAAAGTGACAGTGTAACTAAATAATGTACACAAAACCAGCACTATCAGGTATGGATTCCTTTAAAAAATTTTTTTTAAATGATTTTCCTTTTGAAAATGTGGATGTGTCATATTTTATTTTTTCAGAGAGAAGATGTGATATATATGGATTAATTAAAATTACTTGAGTAAAAAAAGTTTTCTGAAGCAAAATAATATAAATTGTTAGAAATAATAATTCTGATTATTCTAATTCTTATATAATTATAATATTTATTTATTATATAATTAATCATATATAATTATTATATAATATTATATAATTATATAATAATAATTATTAGAAATAATAATTCCAAATACATAATTGAATTGCTTCATTTAGATTCAATTATGCTTTGAAATTCAGAGGCTCTTTTTTCTTTGTGTTTGTGTAAAATTTGACAGGCCTGCAAACAATTTTGTTACTTTTGAAATTGTGAAACACATGGTTACTCACTCCAAGCCTCTAACCAAAAATCTGTGTGAATTTGGTTTAGAAGGAAAAATTTTAGCTACCTACATTTTGTAATTTATTTGGTTTGCTCTTAAAGAAAAATGCAAGATTCAACAGAGTTCTATGCTCTAAAATGAAACATAATAAGCATTTCTGAACTACCAAGTTCTTTATGTATGTCTTTATATAAGATATAAACTTTTTAAAGGAACTGTAATCCAAGAGTGATTTTCTATGGTTTTGCTGGCTATGCAGCAGGGAAAGGGTGCTGTGAGGTTGTGGGCCAGGAGTTCAGATAGCCTGGGCTCCTTTTTTAAAATCAAAGCTATTTAGAAGTGCCTTAGCAGCCCCAGAGACACAGACAGAAGTGGATTACCTTGTTAGACCATATTAAAAATTGGCTCCAATCGTCTCCTTCTAGGTTGAGAGAGAGAAACACACCCTGGGGAATGGCTAAAAATGTTGATAAAGTTCCAAATGGATTTTTAAAGAAATTCACCCTTTAAAATAAGAATTACTAACTGAATCATGCATTTTGTTTTTCTTGGAACATTTCCATGCTGATGTATTGCTTTTTATGTAAATGGGATTTTTTGGTGGGGGAAGGGGCGGCACGAATGTGAATACTACTGAGGAATTGTATTGCTTGCTGGCAAGTTACCACTGTGGCAATGCTAGAATGCTAAATTAGGAATGCAGACAAGCAGTAGAGCCTGGGCATTCTCAGCCTGAGCATGCATACACGTTACATGGCAGGACTCACAGACTTGCAGACTTTCGGTCCACGGGTTCTGGACAGGGACTCCATGGGGAGATAGAGAGATTGGGAAGGTAGCATCTTAAGTAAGAACTCCCAGCCACTCTGAAGCAAGTGGCCTAGGGGTTATCACTCAAAGTCCATCTGAGTTTAGGCTAATAATGAGTATGTTTGCAACTATATGTAAATGAGAAAAATCAAGCAGTGGCCATTTTAAATTGTGGAATATGTGTGCATGTGAGGGTGTTGGGAGGTACACCAAAGGTGACTGAGATATAATTTATTACTGTTAGGAAACTCTGAAAGCACTCTGACATGCAGGTTCTGCAGAGAATGCACTGGAACTTGAGGGTGGGGCAGGACAGGATTTCCTCAAACCACTCTGTATCTTCACAGCAGGACTGCCCTGCTTGCCCTTCTGTCTGCTGGGGATGCCCCCTCCCTATGGTTCCATCTCTCTCATCTTTCATACCACTGCCATGCCCCTTCCTCAGGCATTTCCCCTCACACCCTGACAACAACATGACCCCCTCTCTAGTCACTATCCTTCTCTCTTCCCTGCTTTGTTTTTCTTTGTGGCACTTAAAAATATGCTGAAGTAATATTTATTATTTATTTCTTCCCTTGTTGAGTGCCTCTTCTTGAAGACTGTAAACTCCAGGAAGGAGCTTCTCCAGGAAGGCAGAGAGTCTGCTATATCAGAGCTGTATTCTCCACATCTATCATTTGGTGGTCAATAACTAAATTCATCCTTTGAAGCCGCCTTCTGAAATTCAGGTTCCAGTCAGAATGTGACTGGCTTTGTGATCTGTTTTCCAGGGATTTATACCCCAATGTGGAAGAATACACTGACTCCCTCTAAGTGTCCGTTTTTGAATTGTAAGGGGAGGAGCACAGTTTTTGGCTTATTTGTCCCAATGACTGAGACACCCAATTTGATATCCTCTGGCATTCTTGGTAGCTATCATTTCTCCCTCGAAAATGTGAGATTGGTAATGGACAGTGAGTACTAGTGTATTTCTTACTGTCTTTCAAAACTGTAGTTAGGTTAAAGAGTGATGAATGAATATGGAATGCCCTGAAGTGTGTGTGTGTGTGTGTGTGTGTGTGTGTGTGTGTGTGTGTTATTAGTTTGATCTAAGTTTTCTGAATGTCTCCATGTAGTGATGAAGGATGGATGGGGTTAGGAGGGTGTATTTGTCAGTATTCAATTAAGGAAACAAGGCTTGTGCCAAGTAGTTCTGTAGAACGGTCTTTCTCAGAAAGATCTGTAGGATGGTGATGAGCCTCTGGGCAGATGACTTTCTGAACCTAGATGTAGGGACTTTGGTTTTCATCTGCGTGCTCTGGCATAGAATTCTGGGGATACAGAAAGGTCCATCTAGTATTTAAAAACAAAATTAAATGTAGATTAAATATAGATTAGATATAAATTAGGATTTTAAATATAGATTAGGATTTTTTTCAGCCATTAATGTACATTTCCAAATAATTATCTAATCCATCAACTTATTCATTTAACAACTATGTCTTGAGTACTTACTATTGCCAAGGATTTGGCTGGTCATCGGGGACAAAATTGAACAATGCATGACCGCCACTGGAAGGCACTGATTATGGAGCATCTATTCAAGTCCAGATAGTTTGTAAACTTGGTTTAAATTCTCATAGTTATGCTGCAATGGGTATTATTATCATAATCAATATACCAGTAAGGAAATGGTATGGCTCAAATAGTTAAGATAACTAGAACAAGATGACTCAGGCATTAGAAACCAGGGCTAAGCTCAGATCTTGGGTCTATCATCGCATCTATTGCATCTAATTTCTTCAGGGACCTTTGCTTTCCTCAGAGTCAAGTCCCCCCCCCCCCCCCCC
>PITA01013343.1:5963-22189 GCA_004023965.1 Spilogale gracilis | reverse complement strand
TAACTTAGTTTTACTTACTTTAGGGAAAGGTTTAGGAAAACATGTAGAATAGGTATATTTTTCCATATTAGTAGATACTACCAGATAATTTTCCAGGATGTTTGCAGGAGAGTTTTTGTTGCCCTACATCCTTGCCAGCATTAGATATTTTCCTTCTTTGAGGATATATAGTGATATTATGTTTTTATCATGTAATATTATCATGATAATGCTTAGTCAAATTGTACACCTTAAGTGATTAAATCATTTCCCCCATTTTTGATTTGTCTTTTTCTTATTGACTTATAGTTCTTTATATATTTTTGATATAAGTTCTTTATTGGATAAATGCATTTTATGTATCTTCCATTCTATGGGCTTCCCCTTTCTTTTCTTTTTTTTTTTTGATTATGTTAATTTATTAGACTAAAATGGAAAAAATGCTTTCAAAATAGTCCTTCTAGATGGCAGTTACATGTTAGAAATATTGATAATTTGTCCCTCCTCTTAATAATCTAAAAGTTTTACTGACTTTGTAAGTGGCTCAAGGTGGTATTTGTGCTTGTGTATTTGTTTATTATCCTTATGTGGAAAGTACACAAAAAGAAAACACACTCAGACTCATTAGCAACAACTTATGCACCTCATAATCCTTTTTTTCTTTTTTTTCCAAGTATGCTCCTCGCCCAGCATGGAGCCCAACATGAGGCTTGAACTTATGACCCTGAGATCAAGACCTGAGCTGAGATCAAGAGTTGGAGGCTTAACCGACTGAGCCATCCAGGCCCCCAAATCTCACAACCTTTAAGGAGAAAGTGACCAGAGAAATATGACTACCACCAGAGACTATCCTGGCCATTACAGACCTCAGTGTGGTCAACTGGCTTCCCTCAGCAAGGGCAACACACTGTTGAGATGTGTTAATAGAAAGCAGAGAGTCTAACGAAAATGCCACTAGGCCCTTTGGGAAGCTGGCAAAAAGAGTGTGCTATGAATGTGAACTCAGGCTGCAGAGCCCTGCATTGGTCTCTTATTAGAATAGGTCCCATACCAGTGCCTTTATTAAATGCTGGAAGATAAATGCCTGCCACTTAATTTTCTCAGTGTCACCAGCGAATTATACCTAATATTAAATAGCAAGAACATTTGTTCATTCAGTTATTTTATTTATTTATTTTTTATCCTTTGAGGTAGGTATTATTATTATTATTTTTTTTGTTACTAAAATTTTTTTTCCAGTGTTTCAAAATTCATTCCCCATTCCCCACACCCAGTGCTCCACACTTTAGGTGTCCCCAGTACCCACCACCAGGCTCTCCCATCCCTCCACCCCCCTCCCTCCAAGTCCCTCAGTTTGTTTCTGTGTTCAAAGTCTCTGTTGAGATTCCTTAAAAATTAAAAATAGAGCTACCCTATGACCCTGCAATTGCACTACTGGGCATTTACCCCAAAGATACGGATGTAGTGAAAAGAAGGGCCATATGTACCCCAATGTTCATCACAGCAATGGCCACAATCCCCTTTATTTTCTTATAGTGTCTTTTGATTAAGAGAAGCTCTCAGTTTTAGTGTAGTCCAGTTTATAATCTTTTCTTTATTGTTAGTCCTATTTGGAAATTTTTGCCTAATCCAAGATCATGAAGACCTTCTCCTACATTTTCTTCTAAGTTTTATTGTTTTAACTCTTACAGTTAGATTTGCAATCCAACTAGAACTGATTTTTCTCATGGCTTCATTTTATTTTCCATATGGATATCCAATTAACCAAACCTAGTAACACAATTCAGAAAAAGATTTAATATTGGTTAATTTGAATAATGGTGCTAATGTTACACAGAATGGATTCTCCCTCAAATCATTCTGTTCAGTTTAAGTAGTTAAAGTTAATGGAGTATTTTACATACCATGAATATTTCTTTTTAATATGCTTTCATATCATCAAATCCTATCAAAGAACCTTGGGTGATATTGGTATTAGAACTTTCTTGAATTTATTGCTAATAAATTGAGTATATTAGAGATATTAAATTCAAAATCCTTTAGCACATAAGCATAAATTAATAGATATTCATTATTTGCTATGACATTTTATAGGAAAATGCAGAAGAACAAAGAAATTTGAAGAAAATAATTTATATCTACTATATTAGAAAAAAAATCCGGAAAATTCAGGTTGGGGAGATGGAGTACTTTTCATTTTCATGCAAAAAAGGGGGAAGGGAATAGTGACAGTCATAAGTGTTAAATGGAAAACATGTGCATGAACTCATGGCTTTGAAAAACTCTTATTCAGTAGCAAAAATAATCTTCACTATTTTTGCTAATGTTCTCCTTACTTCTCTATTAACAACAACATTGAAAAGTTTCAAAATAATTTTTATTTTTAGAAAAAGTAAAGTAAGTGTTAAAATGAATGCTTGCGTTTGAATATTGAGTACATTTTGATTTAGGATTTTCTGCTTAAGTAAATAAAGATAATTTCGTATTGATCAGGGTAATGGAGCCACCGAAATATTTTTAGTTCTAGCACTGAAGTAGAACTTAGTCTGTGTTTCTCTAAGATAAAGCTGTTGGGCTTTTGATAATTAAACTGCTACTTCTTGGAAGAGTAAATAAGCCAAGGGAAGTAACATCTGCTTTAAGGATTTCAGTGCATGGAATGGTGAGAGGAAGCAGGAGTGGCTGGATATGTAGGAGGGAAAGAGAGCTGGGGACTCTACTGAACCTTGGTCACAAGGAACAATGCTATCTTTAACCTATGATCAGGGCTGCTTATATAAAGTGTCATTAAAGGTACTAAAATCAAAAGCTTTTCTCTCTATTCCACAGTCTCTCCCAAATTGTCCTGGCTCGTGGTGTTCTTAATTTGCTATTGAATGTTTTTGAAAATAAAAAGAAAATTACAGTTTTAAATTATTAACATGAATTTTTATTCATCTTTAGAGTCTAGATGTAAATGTAACACCATTCCATTTGTATGCAGAATCACTGAAATGACATAGTTTGTATTTCATGCACATATATGGATTTCATTCTTACTGGAAGAGTGGAAAAGCTCCATAAAATTCACTCAGCTCTTTTTATGTCACTTCTTGATATATGCAAACTGTAGGTTATTCTTTTTTCCCCTTCTTTTCTCTTTCCTTCTATGTCATCATTTTTAGTGTAAGTGGTCAGTTACTACAGGGAATAACACAAACAGTAAAGAATATGATTAGTCTTGAATGCTTCTCAAACCATCATGACCCTGGCCTTTTTTTTTTTTTTTGGAGTCTGGATAGAACGGGAAGAGGGTCCTTTGGGGACTTTCAGTGCCTCAGTTTACTCAGTCATAGATATGACATGCTTCCCCTGTACTTTGAGTCTCGCTGGACTCCCACCACTGCAGGGCCACTGGGATTTTTCACTCATAGGCCAGTGGGAATGCTGTAGGTGAATAGGGCAGCAAGAAATGGTCTATGTGAAGACCACATGTGTCTTCTATGTTTATGCACCATTGTACTTTCAGACTTCACTTACAAAACAGAATTTCAAAGGCAGTATTACTAAGAATTTAAAGATGGCGCCCACAGAGCATTAAGCCAAGGACGGGGCCCTTCTCATCATGGCATGCTGACAGCTGGGGCTGGTTACACCATCAGGAAGCCAGCCTGCTGCCAACAAACAGTTCATGCAGGTGATGCCCCGAACTTTATACCATTTCTCCCTAGAGTAGTGGGACTTCCAGGGCATGGGTTTAGTCAAAGAAAGCCTGGGAGGAAATATTATTACCCTTGTTTAGCACTAGCTTCTTTTTCTCATTGGTGAGATTTCCCAGAACACAGGAAGGTCTGCCCTGTGGTAGGACTGAGAAAGAAGAGGGAATGAAGGGCTGATGCCACTTTCTTTCTTGTCTACTTTACCCCAGAATTAGGCCTCTTATTTTTAAAAGTCTTGATATTTTGTGCTCAATATGATTGAACAATATTGGTGGAAATGGAATTGAGATAGTTTCTCTCATCCTCTTTCTTAGTGGTTTTCAAACTTTGCACCACAATTAGCATTACCTGGGGAATTTTAGACAATTCCAACATCCAAGCCACAGTCCAGACTCATTACATGAGAATGGCTGGGGGTGGGAGGGATGCTCTTAAATTTGTCCAGGTTATTCCATAGAGCAGCTGAGGTTAAGAACCACCATTCCAGCTTCTTGCTACTCAAAGTGTAACCCCTAGACTTGTAAAACCAGCATCACTTGAGAGCTTATTAGGCACACAGAAGGCTAGGCCCCAGACCTGCTGGGTCAAGTCAGAATCTGCATTTTAACAAGAAAAGTTTGAGAGGGCAGTTGCAAGTGAGCCTGCCATTTGTTAGCACCTGGAAGTTGGCTCTTTAGATCTTCCTTGCAGAACAATGCTTCTCGGTCCTGACTGATGTTGGAATCACCCATTTTATTCAAGCAATAACTACATGGATGCATTAATGTATTTTTATGCTTAATAATTATGCATTATAATTATAGTACAGTTAGACTATTTTCATTGATTGCATTCTAATAATTTTTTTATTTTATCTTAGTGCTTCAAAACGCATTAAATTTAAAATGTTTTAATCTATATATAAAATTTTATTGCAGAGATACAATGTGTGATTAAAAATATTAAAGTATAAAATGTATTGCATAGTAATGAATCATGTGAGAAAGTAGATTATAAATATAGGTTCAAAGAGAAAAGGAATATAAGATTTTCAACTGCTTAAGATGGATCTATTTTTGTCTTTTTTTAAATGGATGATAATAGATATAAAATTCCTATGGTTTTTACAGTCCATGAGATTAATTTAAAAGAGTACCATAACAATTTTATTTTATTTTAAAATATCAAAATATCAATACTGGCAATATGCCAAGAATTACATTATTATTATTTTTTAAATTTTATTTATTTATTTGACACACAGAGAGAGAGAGATCACAAGTAGGCAGAGAGGCAGGCAGAGAGGAGGAAGCAGGCTTCCCAGTGAGCAGAGAGCACGATGCGGGCCTCGATCCCAGGACCCTGAGATCGTGACCTGAGCTGAAGGCAGAGGCTTTAATACACTGAGCTACCCAGGTGCCCTGCATTATTTTTTAATCACTTAAATTTATGATGGAAAATATTAGAATGTCAATATTTATAACAGTACCTGTCTGGCTTAGTCAGTAGAGCATGCTACTCTTGATCTCAGCGTTGTGAGTTCAAGCCCATGTTCAGCTTGGAGCCTACTTAAAATAAAGATTTTAAAAAAATTAAATAAGAAAATCAATATTTACAATATACCAGGGATTATATTAACTGCAACAATTTAAATTAATAACGGAAGATATTAAATGCCAACATGTGAGAGGTCCACAGTTTTCTTATATTCTGAGAATGTAAAATAATTTGAAGGCCACTGGGATACATCACAGAACTGAGAGTCTTGTGGGAATCTTTGAGTCCTTGGTCAGTCTCTTGGCCTCTCTAGGGTCCACTTACCAACATACATCCCTTTTCTAGGATCCTCAGGGTCTCTGTGAGGGACTCAAGAGGCGATTAGTCTGCTCAGGCTGTATTGTCTTGACAGCCCCGCCCCACTGGTCAGACTCTTTAAAGCTGGGTGTTGCTGGAGTTAACAATCAGACTTACTCGTTATTGTTTTCCCCCTTTGGTAGTACAACTGTATATTCTTGTGAGTTTCTTGTTAAATTCATTTTGGGATATTGCATAATTAATAATGCTAGAAATTAGGTCCAGCCAAGCCCTTTGAATCTGTATCCTGCATTTGGAGTTTCCATTTCTTAATACTGGACTTGTGGTCTCTGCATTCATAGAAGGGAGACCAGGGGCTATGGTGGGGAGATGAGGTGCCCCTGGAATGTTGCCACTCAGGGTTTCAGTTGAATGCATTTCACAAAATTTAATTTTTAGCCTTCTCAAAGTAACATTGTCACATAGTTTTTAAAATCAAAGGATTACTGAATTTTATATAAAAATTTATATATATATTTTAAATATGAAAGTTTTAAATTAAACATTTTCTTTCTCCATCTCTCGCCAGCCTTAGTATCACTTCTAGAATTACTTTCAACTTTTAGCTGCTTCTTCTGGAGTTATGTTTTTATCTTTACAAAAATTATTTACACTGCTCATTCTTGATTTAGATGGTTTAGACTTTATAACAAAAGCTGTTATGGTAGTTAAACCATCAATTCTTTCAAAAACATACTCTTTCTCTCTCTACCCAAAAATTAGAGTCCTAATTCAAACTTTGGTTAACTTACTATACACTGTTATATTTTTATAAATATAGAAATATGGTCACTGAAGAGTCCAGTAGTTAACTATATTTCTTCTATGCATTTTAGTAATAACTTCCTATTTTCTAAACTCTCTATGTACTGAACATGAATTCTTTAGCAAATCGTAAAACATTTTACTACATTGTTTTAGTAATATTTTTGCAAATGCTCAAAACACTTGAAAATCTGTTTCCTTTATTCATTCATTTATTTGTTCCTGACATGTTTCCTCAGCCCTAATCTCAGCATATGCCTTTTGCATCTGGCATGCAGTTTCTCATTTTTCAACTTTTCTTCATCATACCTCTATGCTGGGTATTGGTTGGATGTCCTAATTCTATGATCCTCCTCTTTCTCAGTGGACTTTCTTGTTTTGTTAGGGCACATATACTGATAGTGTCCCTTAAATGAATGGGGGATATATTTTTTGAGTTTTCAGGTTTCTGAAATATTTTTATTCTACCCTGGATCATAATTGGTAAGTTGATCTTATATAGGATTCTAGGTTGAAAACAATTTTCGCTTGGACTCTTAAAGGCACTCTTTCACTCCTTTATAATATCCAGTGTTGCTCTTGTATAGTCTGAGGCTATTTGGATTTACATTGTTTTGCATGTGGACTTCTTTTTAACTCTCTAGGTTTTTAGGATCTTCTTTTTAGTTGTGGTATCCAGAAAGTGCATGGTGATGTATGTTAGTGTTTTCTAAATTATGTATGGTTGTCACTCAAGTGAACATTTTTCCATATGGTAATTTATATCCATTAGTTTGGGAAGTTTTCTGATATTATTGTCATCACCATCATCATCATCAATTTGCTTCCATTTTTTCCTTTCCTCCTTTTTGGATTTCCTTTTAGTCATGTACTGGATTACATGCACTAGATCTCTAATTATATTACTTTTTAATTAATTTTTAAATTCAACTTTCTGAGAGGTTTCCTGAAATTGTCTTTTAAATCCTCCATTGCATTCCTTATGATTATTTTCTTTCATTCTAAAGAGTTTTATCTTATTCTCAGGTGGATACAACTGACTTTGTTGACATGGCATAATTTCTTACTGTGATATAGTGGATGGTTAAGAGGTGGACCGGCAGCCAGACCATTTACACTCAAATCTCAGCCCTGTCATTTTCTGGTTGTGCAAACTTGGACTAATTACTGAATTTTCTCATCTGTAAAATGGGCTAAACTTTCACCAAAGGATGGTTGTGATTGTTCAATGATTCCATATAGTTAAAAGTGCTTAGAACATAGCTTGACCCATAACAAGAGACTCTAAGTATTTGCCATGTTCATTATTTGTCTGAGATGATCAATTATATGATCACACATTTTGTTTTGTTTTAAATATATTTTTTAAGATTTTATTTATTTATTTATTTGACAGAGAGACAGAGACAGTGAAAGAGGGAGCATAAGCAGGGGGAATGGGAGAGAGAGAAACAGGCTTCCCACTGAGCAGGGAGCCTGATGTGGGGCTCAACCCAGGACCCTGGGATCATGACCTGAGCCGAAGGCAGGCACTTAACGACTGAGCCACTGAGGCCCCCCTGATTCAACATTTTTTCTGGTTTCATTATCTTTCCTTTCTCTTAGTTTCCTTTGTTACTTTGGTGTTCATTTTAGATATTTCAAGATGTCCTCAAATGTCCGGTGATCATTGGCTGTGTTCATAATGAAGAGTGAGCCACTAAAAAGTTGGTTGCAAGTTGTATATGGATGCATCAGGCTACTTGGCCCCTTGGCGTTCCCTGTAGGCTTCCCAGATATGAAAACTGCCTTTTTGTTGGAGGATGCTAAAAACTTACTGCGTGGCTGTCTTTCCTCTCTAGTATTTTGTTTATCCGGAGAAGAATTCTGGTCACAACAGACGGTCTTCAAACCCAATAGTTCCACATGTACACTCTCATTAATCCCCTTTTCAATCTTATACTTTGCCACAATCATGCATCCTTCAGTCCAGATCTTCATTGCTTAGATTTCTTCAAGTACTAAAACTTTCAATTTCTTTTGGGGTATTTACTTGTGCTTGATTGGGAAAGAGAGCTGGGAAGTCCAACTATTCTCTATTTAGACTGTCAATAAATCTACCTTTGTTCAATTTTACACCTAACAATGACCTGGTATCTCACCCCACTTTGAGCCTTTCATGGTGCTCTGTGATGTGTTAACTCATTTCCGTTGGTATCCTCTCTCTATAAGGGCATAGATTCTCAGTTAGTTCTCAGTTAGTTACTGAGAATAGCTGCTGCTATTCCATCCACTTTTAATCTCCCAAAATTGTATTAAAACATTTTCTTCCTGCAGTTACCTTTTCTCCCATCACTTTTGCTTTTTTGGTTATATCATTTTATCCTCTTTAACTGTCACTTTAGTGAGGTTCAAGGAAAAAGAGGAGCCTAGGGTTAATTTTCTATGTTTATCTAGAATGCAAATGATTTATTTATTTATTTATTTATTTATTTGATAGAGAGAAACACAGTGAGAGAGGGAACACAGGCAGGAGGAGTAAAAGAGGCAGAAGCAGGCTTCCCGCTGAGCAGGGAACCCAATGCAGGGCTCAATCCCAGGACTCCAGGACCATGACCTGAGCAGAAGGCAGACATTTAATGACTGAGCCACCCAGGTGCCCCGCAAATGAATTTTTTAATGAGAAGTTTTGTCATCTTTTTCTTCTATCTGTAAGGGAGTGTCAAAGAGTCAGGTATTGCTAATAACCCCGAATCCTCTGAAATATACCCATTCCAATTGCTAGGGGCCACTAGCTCACTTCTAGCTCACTATATTAGGGTAAGATAGAGTTTGTGGCAATTCATCAAATTGTATTACTATCTGATATTCAAAGGCCTCAGATTACTGAGTCCACGGGGAGCAGTCTTTCTTAGTAAAAGCTACATCGCCTGTCCTTTTGTTCCTTGTCAGCTTTCACATAAGTTGGCTTGTTTCTCTGTGGTTCATTTTTATGAATGCTGAAAGAAATAGCTGACGTCCTATGACAGGGATGGTAGCATTTTTCTACCAACTTCTCCAAGGCTCAGTGATTTCTTGGTCTGAAACCAAGAGGTGATAGTAGTTTAACCAAGTGCTTCACCACCCTCAAGATGTATATATATTAGTAAAAGTGTGAAGTGTTGGATTCCAAAGCCCTGACTTTCTTTTTTTTTTTTTTTTTAAAGATTTTATTTATTTATTTGACAGAGAGAAACACATCCAGAGAGGGAACACAAGCAGAGGGACTAAGAGAGGGAGAAGCAGGCTTCCCGCAAAGCAGGAAGCCTGAAGTGGGACTCGATCCTGGGTCTCCAGGATCATGACCTGAGCCGAAAGCAGTCGCTTAACCAACTGAGCCACCCAGGTGCCCCTAAAGCCCTGACTTTCAAAATGATGCTTACTCACACCTTAGTTGCATTCAACCATATCAAAATTTTGATCTCTACCTTGCAGGAACCAGACTCTTTGGCTTATAAATGACTATCATCAAATTTAAAGTCTCCTCCCAGAATACATGGAAGAATTAAACAACCAAGCTTCAGAGAAGCAGCTGGCTCTCCCAAGCAGCCATGGATAGGGGTTTGAATGCTGCCAGTATATACCTTCTCTCATCTCTGATATTGTGTATGTCACTACAATTATTTTTGCTTGCTCCACAGAGAGCTGAATATGAGCCACCAATAGCTTATGAGTTTTTGATATTATATTTTTCAGCAACACTGAAGACTGACCTACTTTTTCAGTGTTAGTCCAAAAAAATTCTCCCTAAGGGCTTTCTTGCTTGACCTGGCTTGAATGAAGTATCCACATCTGAACCAATTGACTGGAGCCCTGGGTTGAGGTCAAGTAAGAATGTCATCCCCCAAGGAAGCCATTTGGATGGCGTAGTTTAGGGGCAGTGGCACATCCTTGGTGCTAGCAAGATAATACCTTAGATATTCATCACAACTAACATTGAGTTTTGGAGCAACACTTTCTCTTAGTTCAAAATACCTGTAATGTTATGTTCTTATGCACATCAACTTAAAGTATAACTTTTAGAGGTAAAAGGTACACATTTTTCTACTGTCATTTGCAAACCTTCTTTTCACTCTAAAATAACCAGCTTCTGACAAGACTGATAGCTCATTTTAAGAACAAAACTCTGACAGCACATTATTTCTTTGACACTTTCAATAGGAAAACTGTTGCAGTATTGATGACCTGAATCATAAGCAGAGAAAATAAAAAATGTTAGAATGAAAGATACTTCTAACATAATAGACCTCAATATATAGTTTGGATATTGTGAAATGTACAATCTGGAATTAGAATAACTTTGCAACCTGATAGATAGACATCAAATAGGGCAGAAAAGTAATTTTTGACAATCTGACTTAATTTATATAAATCAAATGGGAATATTGGCATCAGTTTTATTTAGTGTGTACAGCGTATCAGAGCTAGTTTTTGATGTCTTTCAAAAGATTTGACATAAACTTGAATTTGACACAGAATTGAAACCTTCAATCAGTCTTCTGCTACTCAGAGACTTTTCCATTCCAATTGCTTAAAAATAGAAGAGTTACACTTCACATCTGAGAGGTTGTTTTAATTAAAATCTCAAGACTGAATTATGCTTCCCCATGATCTGAATATGAGATCAAATTATTTATGTTTTGTATCTGTACAGATAGAAGATTTGATTTATTGCTGGTAACAAAACTCAACCATAAATTAGCACTCTGAAAATTTAAAACTTAAAACACATCTTAGTAGTTGGTGAACGTCTCCTAAGAACTACTGCCTGATTTTAAAAAGTAAGAAAGCATGACTTGGGTTGATAGATGCAGGTTTTAAGAACAATGTAGAATAGTCAGAAGTGTCCCCTAGTGTTATAATCTCCTCTACTTTAAAATTTCAGAAATTCTCTGAACCTCACATATAGCATTTTTGATGATTTCATCTAACTTCAGTTATGTATAAAGTGGGATAGGTAGTTGCAGATGTAAGTATATTATTTTGAAATACGTCTTTTGAGATGTTCTCTTGAGCATGATGTATTAGCAGTCTCTTTAAGAATGCATGCATATTTATGTAGATTGGATTATATATTTGTCTAATATAAATGGAGATGATAGAGTCATTAGCATCATATTCATTTCAACTCACATTTAAATTACTGAAATTTAAAACATTCAGGGATGAAACAGAATGTGGATTGTGAAAATACAAGCATATGTGGATGTACCTTCTCCCTTTTCTGTTGCAGCTTAAAGTGGCTTCATAGTCTCCAGGGAGTGAAAGGAGAAATGGAGATGCTAGAATTAGGAGTACTGTGCTTTGCCTTCCTGACTGGGATATGAGCTGGGTTGAAGCTAAGAGACCTCAAGTAAAGGCACTATGTAACAGGCTATAGAGGAAGAATTCCAGAGAGAATGGCTTGTAAGAGATAAATAACTTGAGCATCTATATTACAGAAATACTTCTGACTATTTTTTTACTTTAAATTTATTTTATTTTTTCACTGTTCCAAGATTCATTGCCCATGCCCCACACCCAGTGCTCCACACAATAGGTGCCCTCAGTACCCACCACCAGGCTCTCCCATCCCCCCACCCCCCTCCCGCCAACTCCCCCAAGTTTGTTTCTGTGTCCAAAGTCTCTCATGTTTCGTTTCTCTCCCTGAATTACCCTACTTCCCATTTCCTGACTATTTCTCAGAGTCCCTGTGCATAGCCAATTATAAGCGGGCAGAAGAAAGTAGGCCAAATGAGGCTGAGCATAGATTAGACCACGTTAGTAAATACATGAAGATACACCATTGCTCTGTGTTGTGAGTGTAGGATGCACATAAGCATTTAATAGAACAATGGTGGTTTTCAGGATTAAGTTTAGGAGTGAGTGTTTTCAGATATTTGACACAAGTAGGAATGAAAGACAAGATGCCTTGGTGTATTTCCTGTGCTTCAACTTTGTAGTGACAGAAAGTGTGACTGAGGATATGGAAGATTTGGGGGTAATAGTGGACCTCAACAACACATTGGTACTTGGTATGGCTTTGGAGGAGGCCAAGCAATACCTTGTTATGGGGATAAAAGTCCAAGGTCAGTGAAATAGGTGAGTTGAGTATCAGGAGGAATAAGTACTCCCTTAAAGATTTTACCTTCATTACCTGCCTTACTTTACCAAACTCAAGGGACTATATCATTTTGGGGGAGGAGACTATATCATATTTAGAGTTTAACAGATAACAGAAGTGATATGTAAATAACTGTGTCCCAATTTCCAGGCGTTTCTCTCTGATTTAACTCAAAGTCAACAAATGTGAGAGCTAGTGTGCCCACTGCGGGGCTGGAGTTCGAGGTGGTTCCAAACACTAAAGAAAGTGAAGGTCCGCCATTCCAGAGACTCCAGAGTCAAAACAACACCATGCTGTGGTGAGTCAGCCACTCCTCTAGGAGAAGAGATACTCTGTCTTCACTATGGTGGTGATTTCCTATCTGGATTTAGGAATACATAGCAGTGTCTCACTATCTTGTTTCCCTTTGTTTTTGACTGTGTTAAATGTGCCTCAGTGCCTGCCTGCAATGAGTATGGGGTGGTCTATAGCCACCCTCTGCCAAGTGAACAAGGGATTATTATTAAGACTGATTAATAAGGCTGATTGAACTAACTTCCACCCTCTCTACCTCCAACTGACACTATTCTACTCAATTCAAAAGAGAACAGGGGAAGGAAGAAGAAAGGAAAAGAGGGTTCAAGAAAAAGCTCTCATAGTTTATAGATGTATAGAGAAACACATTTTAATAAAATATTTGATTTTAGCACACAGAAAACTAGGACAATGTTACCCATCAGACTAATAGAACTAGACTGAGAAAAGAATTAGTGATTTATGGAAGCTGGGATGCCAGGGAGATCTGCAGGACCCAAGGAAATGAACAAGATCCTTTATGCCTCATTCACTGCCAGAACAATAATTTGGAACACAAGGTCCATTAAAACCTGGATTGTCTCCTTCTACTTGAGACAACTTGTACTAACATCTAGGGGTTAATTAGTTATGAAACAAAGGCTACGTAAGCATAGTAGACATAACAGTTACACCTGCCATGATGCCAACTGTAGTCTTAGAAGGGAAACCACTAAGCATTAGCTCTGCCTGCTGAGGCAAGATCCATGAGGATTCCTTCCTTGTCCCTGCGTAAACCTACCACAAACCCCACCAGTTTCTTGTAATCCCCAAACTCTGAAGCCCCATTATTCATGCTCCCCACCATTCTTTTCCTTCTTCTGTAAACTTTCCTTTATTTTTGCACTCCCCACTTCCACAAAATACAAGATTATCATACATTTGCAATTGTTGATTATTTAATTGTTGATGGAAATGTGGAAGTGTGTACTAAGTGTATAATTAATATATAAAATACTAAGTGTGTAATTAAACTTAGTATAAAATACTAAGTGTGTAATTAAAAGAATTGGTTGAAAGAATATCAGGCTATTGAACATGATGAGGATATATTACAAGGTTACCTACATGGCAGTGAGGGAGATAAAGTTTCACAAGACTGAAACAGCTGCGTCAAATAAAAGAAATGGGAGCCATGCTTCAGCCACAATTTGCAGAGCCTACCCTAGAAGGCAGGGTCATTCAGGATTTAGGGAAACTCGGGCGGGGTGAAGGGGTGGGGAGAGGGCATTTATTTCATGGGGCCCTCACTGGTGGTTCTTTCATCTCAGTTGTGTTCTCTCTGATTTTACTACTTCTGTTTAATTACCAGCCTCTCTACCCTACTCATATCTTTACTCAATGCTGTATTTTCTGCTACCTTATAATTTGGCTCCTTTCTATTCCCCTGTTTTAAGTTTGCTTTTTTGTGTTTTTTAATCCCTCCCTCCCAACAATCTTGTTAATAATTATAGTTGTTTCTGTATTTCACATTAAAATTCCTGCCACACTAAAATTCCTGAGGAAGATAGTTGATGGGGCTAGATAGTCATCATGATTAATATTGGGCAGAAGCATTGAATGGGCCAGTCTGCAGTGAGGTGCCTACTCAGGTCTAAACAGCTACAGGTGATATGCAAGATTACTCAGGGACAGGGAAGGAATCCTCATGGATCTTGCCTCAGCAGGCAGAGCTAATGCTTAGTGGTTTCCCTTCTAAGATTACAGTTGGCATCATGGCTGCTGTAACTGTTATGTCTACATTGTAGAAGTTAGATTTTTGTCTAGAAATACATACAAGTCAAATTCCCTTACAACAAAAATCCTCATGTGAATAATATCAGGCTAAAAATATATAATGCACAGATCATATTCTTTTTTTTAAAAAAAGATTTTATTTATTTATTTATTTATTTATTTATTTGAGAGTGACTGAGAAAGAGAGCACACAAGCCAGAGGAGAGGCAGAGGGAGAGGGAGAAACAGACTCACCGTTGAGCAGGGAACCCAATGTGGGGCTTGATCCCAGGATCCTGGGACCATGAACTGAGCCAAAGGCAGACACTTAACTGACTAATCCACCCAGTGCCCCTCAAATGCTTGTTTGATTTAAAAAAATGTTAATTTGGTTCACAGTGGATGTAATCCTTTCCTTTCCCTTCCTTCCTTCCTTCCTTCCTTCCTTCCTTCCTTCCTTCCTTCCTTCCTTCCTTCCTTCCTTCTTCCCTCCCTCCCTCTCTCCCTATATACCCATCTCTCTTCTTTCTTTCTTTTTGTCTCTTTAGACTTTAATTTAGAATTCAGTTTATATATATTCTGTATAATTTTGCATTGCTTGATCATTAATGCATACTATTGAGCCTTTTCTTCATCCTTGAAGGTAGAACTAACTGGTCTCTATCAAATTTTCTAAACCAAGGCTGCCATAGTTGTTGGTTGATAGCTGTTAAATGATGGTTTTCTGAAGGGTTATGTCCAATTTTAAAGAATCTAAAACATGCCAAGAAAGGATATTCTCTGTTTACCACTTTCTTTGTGTGTATGTGTGTGTGTATACACACACACATATGTACATATACATTCCAACAATGCAATTTAACAATTTTAGAGAAAAAAAGGAAAATATTTTAAAATATTTTTAAGTGCAAAGTTTTATGAGTTATACATACATTTGTCTTTATTTTGTTTGTCTAGCTATATACCTCTTGCAGACTGTACTTTTTAAAACTGGGGCAACTTGCTCAACTCTGTTGAGATTTCAAATGTACCAATTATTCAGTCTCTGTCTTAGGCAAAGTACTAGGCTAGCCTTCTATTTCTTCATTTGTAAAATTAGGATAAAATTTTTACTCTTATAGAGCTGGTGTTTTTAAGATAAAAATCTTAATATGAAATCTTAAGATGAAAACAGATTACATATTAAACATGAAAGTGACATAGCACAGTGTTCTGTTTCATTGTAGGAATTTATAAGAAATATTAGGTGCTCTTTTCTCTTCCATCATAACACAACTAATTTTATTTTTATATACACTTGATGTGGGCTGTACCTCTTTTACAGTAGAGTGAGCACATAATTTATTATCAAGAAGAGTGAAAGTGCTACTACTGATTATTAGTCCAAGAGAATGTGTATAAAATAGGACTGTCACTAGGGAAGTGGGAGCATGATTATTCTGTTCATGAACCTCTTCCTGTTGGTTTGGAGTTGGGGTCCTGGCAGTTATTTAGGATTGAGAAATCAAAGACACTTATTTAATTTGGAATGTTCTGGCCATATAGCCTCTTCAATTTTTTTTTTTTCCTTGAGAGGGAGAGAGAAAAAGAAAGAGAGAGAGGAGAGTGGGAGAGAGAAAAATCCCAAGCATGCTCCACATCCAGCACAGAGTCAGATGCTGGGCTCAGTCTCACACCCCCCTCCCCCCCACCCCCGCCCGAGATCATGACCTGAGCCAAAATCAAGAGTCTGTCACTTAACTGACCTAGGCACCCCCCCCCCCGGTACACTACTCTTCTTT